>QLPF01002323.1:0-31799 GCA_003314045.1 Hygrophorus pudorinus
GCATGACGCATCCCCGGCACCCACAACCCCACCACACGACGCATGACGTGTCCCCACCACCCGCAACGTCACCACATGACACACAATGCGTCCCTAGCACCCACAACCCCACCACACGACATATGACGTGTCCCCGGCACCTGCAACCCCACCACACGACGTATGATACATCCCCAGCACCCACAACCCCACACACGATGCATGACACGTCCCCGGCACCCACCCCACACAACGCATACCACATCCCCGGCACCCACAACGTCACACACGACGCATGACGCGTCCCCGGCACCCACAACCCCACCACACAATGGATAATGTGTCCCCACCACCCACAACGTCACCACACGCCCACCCATCACCACCGTCGTCTCACATGCAGACGCAAGTCGACGTGTTTGTTCACAGCCACCCCTAACATGTACCATACACAACAGAGGGCGGGCAGCCCTACGCTGCCCGCCAAACATATTATATATATTATAATACATGTACTACCAGTAGTCAGCTAAGTGAGAGACCCGCGGGTCACCCGCGATGGGTACAGGTACACAGGTGACCCCAGGGTACAAATACTGTACCCAGGCTTTTACCTGTACCCGCCGCGATGGATACAGGTACACGCCAGTGCGGGTCCGGGTACAGCTGAAAGTACCCGGGGGTTACCCGTGCAGTTCACTAACAATAAGTTTCTTTGTCTCGACGATTTGTAAAATCATAATGATGTTGGGTCCATAGTGATTGTTGGGGGAAATGATCGGGATTCCTTTCGGGTCGGAGGCCCAGTCAAGGACGGCTGACTCGTTCTCTGCCTTACGCGCAAAGGGCAAGGCGCACCCTGTAGGGAACGTGGTGGAGGTAACAGATCTTCCATCTCTTGAAATACCAACCAATTGGGCATATTGTTTGGCCCACTCAGGAGCCCTCCCACAGAAGTCAAAGATAGCATCCGGCTGCTGACCAGGAACAAAGATGTCGAAAATTTTCCAGGCTACTACCTCCTCGTAGACGTTGCCGTTCGAACACCCCTGCGCGAAAGTAAATGTACCTTTCAGGTAGTTGCTGATAGTAAGACCACATTTCTTGAAGAATGAGACCATTGCGTAGAGAGCTATAGGCTCCTTGAAGCAAGTGAAAGCATCTGAATTGTCACAAAAGCTAGCCACTCTGATCTCGACGAGTTTTTGCACATCGTCATCTTGATATTTCATTTTCGAGCTTATAATATAACCCATCAAGGACTGCAGAAGGATGACATAGAATTGAGTGTCTAGCAGCCCGATCAGTGACAACAGCAGAAGGACATTGGTAAACGACATACCTCTCTATATAGTATCAGACATAGACTCGGTTATGATAGGCTGGTGAATGATCTTGATAGCTTCCTGCCAATATCCGCACATGTGGTTGAAGAAGTGATTGAGGACCATGTTGGGATCCATTCTGGGATGGAGGAGCACCAACTCGATGAAGCTGGAGGTAACACGGTATCTAGGTAGTAATCCAGTTCGCAGATTATCCACAGAATATCAAAATACCACACCTTCCCCGTAGCTATTGCCAAACTCGGCTTACCAGTTTCTGGGCAGCCTTGTTTAATCTGTCTGGCCTCTTTTGCAGCCACAGATATCGAACAAGATATGCTGCCTGGCCGTCCTTGTTATCAAATGATCCGGTATCGTGAAAATGTTTGATTGTCATCTGTTTGCCAGAACCGGATTTAACTATGTCCTTGACTAAGCCCACTGGGAGAACTGTCCCAGAAATGATAAGCGGTGACTGCAAGGACAACTCTGAGTCCCGCAAGGTGGAAATTAACTCGTGCAAAATGGGGTGATAGTGCCCAGATCTGTGATGTGATAGGAAAGCCTTGGCGTATATCTTTGCGGCTACCTGCACCCCATCAATGACCCAAAATATATGGTTTTGGGCTTCGAAACTTAGTACAATAGTGTTCCAAGTCACCTTGAGCTTGGAGAGTACAAAGGCCGGAGGAGCTCCAAGAAGGACATTTGATAAATTGAAAAACACATCCGTCTTGAGTAATAATTTGGGTGCGATCTGAATCAATGCCCAAAGCCGTCGCTGCTCTGGGACCTCCAAAGCCGCCGCAAGTCGGCAAAATGAGTGGAATATGATAACACGCGCTGCTACGACAGCCTGGAAGTAGCATTGGGCGATCAAACAATTATCCTTGTCGCCATCTTCGGAGGGCGATACCGAATTTTGGAAATGAGGGTGGGTTTCTATCATTTTGATGGCAGCGGAGAGATCTTCAAAGCCGAGACATCCTTGGTCATATACACATACAAGATAGAAGCCCCAATTTTGACAGAGGCCGTTGAGCAATAGACATGTCTTTCTGGATCCAGAGGTGTTGACAAACAATCTTGGTTTCATCTGTGAGATTGAATATGTATATTCAATGAAATACGTACTGTGTCACTCCATTGAATAATGTGTCGATGCACCGTGCCATCTGCTCCCCAGTTTTTCCGAGGTCGTGAAGGAGAAGGCAAGGACGAGAGGCTTTACTGAGACTTGGTATATTGGTGGTTCCAAATGTTGGGAGCTTTACGTTGCCCGAGATGACGTCATTCATAGCTGATGAGTAAATGTCCAAGGTATCGTTGATCTGCTGAAGCAGCTCTTCCTTGCTGAGTGAGGTCAAGATGGCTGCCCAGTGCACAGTCAATAAAACAAAGTGAACAGAACAAAATAATTGGCACCTGTGGGCTGAACAATGATATGAAGGTGTTTGGCAGGTGGGTCCTCTGGAAAGAATTCCGATAATTGGTCCATTGGAAATAATTCGTAGACATTGTGTTGAGAGTCATGTTGGGGCTGGAAATCATGAAGCTTGGCTTCGAGTTTTTCGGCGGGGATGGTGACTTTCCATAAATGAAGACTATTGGCATCGATGGCCTTGAATGCAATCTTCTCCTGTTTTATTATTTTCTGTAGGTCACCGACAGTGTCGTTACACTGCGCCTCAACTGGGAATGTTTGTCGGTAGCCTTCGCCCTGGACCCAGCAGAATAGCAGCATATATATATTATGCTGTGTAGTTGGAGGTAAGTGCACATGACCATGACTGCTCGCATTTATCAGTCTTCATACATATATTGTCATCATCCATTCCATTGTAGTTATAAAGACAAGATCCGCCGAGAAACAATCACAATAAGTATTTGATTCAAAATATAGGTCTGCTTCAAAGCAAGCACTGAAAACTGTCAAGACATCTGTGCTGTAGGCAGACAGGAAATAGGGTAGGGATACTGTAAACAACCAGGTTCATTGGCCTCCCCACGAGACGACGACCTATGATGACGACCCACGGGGACAACAGGTGGCATGCCACTAACATTGCCCACACTAACCGGTGGGTTATGTAGCGAAGGGGTGTGGACATTGCGGGGCCAGTGCATAACCATGTGGGTACTTTGGAAGCACATGGTGTTCCAAGGTGTGCACGGGTAGTCTCACCATCATGGAGATCAAGAGATCTGTTACAGTCGTGTAAGTGCTCTGAGGCGCGGGATGGGGAATGGTGTTGTATTATAGCTGCCAGCCCAGGTTCTGCAACGGGCATCGAGGCCTGAACATAGAATGAGCCCGGCGGCCCCGGGGATTCATATCCCGATAGAACAGAACCTGGGGGCGCAGGATTGCTGTGGCGCTCAGGACTGTGGTTCCTCATCATAGACCTGGACATTCCTCTCATGAAACCCCCAACGAAAGACCACTTGTGTTCCTCAAGTGTCGGTGAACGTTCAGTGAGTCCCAACTGAGCCCCAGACTGTTCTGACAATCCAAGATCTATTGCCATTCTCATGGCCAGCTGACAAGAATTGCGGAATCCTAGGGAAGTGTGACCGACGGAGTCAAAAGCAAGAACATGATTTGCTCACCAGCTGCCCTTTGATTGTTAAATTCAGACCATGACAGCAACATTGGGGCATGCAATGTGTTCATATTGGGTATGTGCGCAATCGATGAGAGTATAGTGAATAGATAGGTGAGTCTGTGTGAAATCAAGGAGGTTGGAATGTTTGCACTTTTGCATTGTCTCCATACGTTTCAGCAACATTATACAAGCTCGGGGAGGTTGGAGGACCTTTCATCAAATACTGTCAGCAGGTTGCGCCGTGCAAGTGAGTGAGTATGTACGTACCTAGAGGCCAATGAAGCTATGCAATTTGAGCAGGGGTGCAAGTGTCTGTTCGAAGAATACAGTTTCTTCGTACAAAATAAAAAGGAACAGACCGACGGACGTATGTGATCTCTTGCCATATGCCCTGAACATTCCCAACTTCAGCCCGCACATCTAGTTTGCCCTCGGTCTGCTGCGAAGATGGCCAACTGTGATCAGGTATGTAGGGGGCAAGACCTGGAAGAACATACCGTGGTTCATGACAGAAATTGCCAGGCTCGGCTCACTAAGACAACGACCGGGTTGAAGGAAATGTTTGCTGGTGCTATGCACTGACAAACAAAGTAGCCTTGCACGGGTGAAGGAATGCAACATTTGCTGGTGCTATGCACTGACAAACACTGGCATGCATATGGACTCAGAGTCGGAAAGAAGGTGGCCCAATGCACATGACATCTCTCGTTCTTATCTCGAAAAATTGGTCATTCCCAGGGGTTTGAAATGGCCCCGTGGTGCAACACTGGGCCCAGGGTTTTCTCCTCTGGGAGTGCAAATGCACCCAGGGTTATCATTTACTCACAAGGAATTGCAGCACGTTATTCACGTAGCTTTTGAACTCCTACTTCAAGTTTCACCAGTCTGGTGAGTCTTTTCCTTTCATTCAAGCCATCATGCTTGTTTACGAGGAATCACAGTGCATTATCTTCTGCTGTTGAACTATTTATGCCAGTCTTGCACTGCTGACTTTGAGGAATCGCAGCGCATTATCTACGCAGCTGTTGATGTACTACTTACACTGACCTGTTACTGGACCATCTCACTTCTAATCAACTCGCCACACCCATTTACCCACAAGAAATCGCAGTGCATTATTCACGCAGCCGTTGAACTCCTACTTCAAGTTTCACCAGTCTGGTGAGTCTTTTCCTTTCGTTCGAGTCATCATGCTTGTTTACGAGGAATCACAGTGCATTATCTTCCACTGTGAACTATTAATGCCAGTCTTGCACTGCTGACTTCGAGGAATCGCAGCACATTATCTATGCAGCTGTTGATGTACTACCTACGTGTTAGGGCGACGCTAATAGTGTCCCTACAAATAGTAAGAGTGGTGAAGTTGTTATAAGAGTTGGTTTGTAAGAACTGAGGATGAGGTATAAGGTGAGAGGCGAGAGTGGTAGTGAGTTCTGAAGACTGAAGAGTATGCGCTTTAGCAGTAATCCCAAGAGATTCGAGCTGGGGTTTCCAGTCGAACTCTGGTGCTTTTATAGGAAGTATGAGTAATACAAATAATGGTATGGAATGTTATGGAATGGGGATGCGTAAGCCCTGGTCTGTGCGTTCCATTGGGATGATGTAACTATGTATGAGTAAACTGTTGGAACAATGAGTAAGCCGTCGGAATGACATATGAAGTAATGAGTAAGCATCAGATGATAGTAACGAAGTATGAGTAATCCGGATGCGTGTAATGAAGGAATATAGAGAAAAGGTAAAGGTAAAGGTAAATGAATTGACGTATCATGACATCACCCCCTCTTCAAGGCTCGTGTCCACACGAGGTTGGATTTGGATCATCTTGTTGAGTTCATAATTGGCGATTATCGACGGATGAGTTTCATGAGGATATGGGACAATTTTGGCCTTGTGGAGTTGTTTGGCAGTGAATAACATAATGGGATTTCGGAGTTTAGAGACGCGGTAGATAGGATATGTGTACATTCTGGGGATGTCGACGGAAGAATGGAAAGAACGGTAGTGATTGCTCGAACAGAACCGAGTTCGTACAGCCAAAGATATTTGATCTTGTGCAGTAGGTGGTTTGGACTCCTCAAAGACGTTTTCGATCCATTGTATATACTTGCCATACGAGATGGTTTGATGTTTACTGTCATGTCTGTGGTGATGTCATCGGAGTTCCGTTTTTTGTGACGCTTTGTTTTTTTGTGATTTATGAATTTGGGTGAAGTGTCGGTAGATGTCGGTATGAAGATTCTAGGGGGTTCTGTAGGGATGTTTTTCGTTCTTCTGGCTTCGTCAATTGTGGCTTGGAGATCAGTTAAGGTCTCAAGCGGTCTGAAAGGAATTTCTTTAAACACAGTAGAATTGATGCGGTGAGGAGCATTGGAGTGTTTGCAATGGTACTCATTGATCTTTTTCTTCGCATTTCATAGGTTCATCTCAGGTTCCCATGTGTTATACTCCGTGGTGTAGTTTTTCCATTTGACGAGGTATTGGAGCTTTCCTCGATGGATCTTTGAGTCGATAATTTCTTCTACTTCATACTCTTCTTCTCCTTCTACTTCTATCAGTCTCTGCGGTTGTCATTGTTGTTTAGGAATAGTGGGGGGATGATATGGTCATAATTTCAATATGTTGAAACTATTGGTGATTTTGAAATGTTTTGGTAGTTCTAATTTGTAAGCATTCAGATTGATTTTCTTGACGATTTTGTATGGTCTGAGTCGCTTGTCAGCTAACTTTTTAGACGGTCTGTTCTGGTCAATATTGCTTGCCTCTAACCATACTAAATCTCCTTCTTTGTACTCTGTCGCCTCCTTTCTTCGCCTATCTGCATACTTCTTCATTTCATCGGCTGCCTTGACCAATACACTTGATGCTTCTTTGTGTATTTTCTTCATCCTCTCTGCGTATTCTTTCGCTTCTTCCGACTTGTATTCCCTAAGTGGTTTTAAACCCATTCGAGGATGTCGTCCAGTTTCTACGAAGAATGGGGTTTGTTGCATAGAGGTATGAATTTTGTTGTTGTAGGCGAATTCGGCCATTGGTAACCAATCGGCCCAATCGTCTTGTCAGTGATTGACGAACATTCGAAGGTATTGTTCGAGTTCTTGGTTGACCCGTTTGGTCTGTCCGTCTGTTTGCGGGTGGTATGCGGTAGATAACTTGGTTTTGATGCCAAGTCGTTTGTTGAGTTCTTTCATAAGATTCAAGGCAAATTGTGGTCCTCAATCTGAAGTGATGGTTTCGGGTAGTCCATGGTGTTTCCAGACATTGTCTAGGTAGAGGTTAGCGCTTCCAATGGATGAAAGTTCTTCATTGGTAATGATGAAGTGCGCTCTCTTTCCATGTCTGTCGATGGCTACCATGATCGAGTCGTATCCCTTGCTTTCAGGGAGTTTGACTACAAGATCTACGGTCACGTCTTGCCATGGTCTGGTAGGAATGGGGTTAGGTCGTAGTTTTCCCAAAGGTTGTTCGGGAATAATTTTGGATCGGTTGCAGGTGTCGCAACCTTTGATGTAAGAATTGACGTATTTTGTGAGTCCAGGCCACCAGTAGTTTCGTGTGATAAGTTCGGTGGTTTTCCATTTTCCTAGATGGCCGGTGATTGGTGATTCGTGGTAGAGTTTGGTGATTTTTCATCGGAGTTCTGGATCGTTAGGAACATAGACCTTTCCTCTGTATAGGACCAAATCTTGCTCCATCGACCATTCTTCCGATCATAGTCTTTTTGTCGGCGACCTTTTCAACTCTTCTACTGCTTTTACCACTACCTTGTCATACTCTTTGCTTCATCTAACCTTCTTGAGGATATCCTGTTCTTCTGCTGCAATCATCGTGTGGCCCTGTTTCAAAGTGTTAATGGCAAAAAATTCAGGTTTTAGTAGAATCCTGTCTCTGTTATCATCTTCCCCCGTCTTAAGGTCCTCGCATCTCGAGAGGAGATCTGGTTTTTGGTTTTGTTTCCCAGGTCGGTGCTTGAGATCGAAATCATATCTTGACAATTCTAGAGACCACCATGCTTGTCTACGGTTGAGTTTCTGTTGAGTCATGAAATATTTCAGATTGTCGTGATCGGTTAGTATTTCGATCTTTTCATCTGCTCCTTCCAAGTAGTGTCTCCATTCATATAATGCTCGGATGATCGCTAGCATTTCTCAGTCGTGGACGTCGTAGTTGCATTCAACATCATTCAAGCTTTTGGAGATGTAGGCACAAGGGTGCCATTTACCATCATCGCATAGCATGCTCAGCACACCTCCAGTAGCGTATCCTGATGCGTCAACTTCTACACGTAAAGGTTTTGTCAGGTCGGGGTAGGCGGGTATTGGCTCGGTGGTGAATGCTGTTTTCATCTTTTGGAAACCTTCTTCTTGTTGCGTTTCCCAGTCCCATTTCTTCTCTTTTCACAGGAGTTTGTGCAGCAGTCCTGCAATCCTAGAAAAGCCTTCAATGAAGCGTCGGTAGAAGTTAGCAAACCCAAGGAAGCTTTGGAGTTGTTTAACCGTTGTTGGCGTTGGCCAATCTTTCACTCCTTGTACCTTTTTAGGGTCCATGTGTACTCCATCTCCTGATATGATGACTCCAAGATATTCAACTTTGTCTTGTTCAAAGAAGCACTTCTGTGGCTTGAGGTATAGATCGTTTTCTCATAGTCACTGAAGTACTTGTTTGACGATTTCTCGGTGTCCTTCTTTGTTCTTGGTGAAGATGAGAATGTCATCCATATAGACTTCTAGCACTCCTGCGTCGATGAAGTCTTTGAGGATGGCGTTCATCATCGTCTGAAATGTAGCTGGTGAGTTTACAAGTCCAAAGAACATGACCTTTGGTTTGAAGCTACCTCTATTCGTTTTGAAGGCTGCTTTCCATTGGTCTCCTTCTTTTATGCAGACATTGTTGAAGCCCCATCGTAGATCCATCTTCGTGAATACTTTTGCACCATGAAGTTTGTCAATGAGTTCAGGGATTAAGGGGAGGGGATAGTTATTTTTGACAGTCCAAGAGTTGAGATATTGATAGTCTTGGGTTGGTCGGAATTTACCGTCTTTCTTATTGACAAAGAAGAATGGTGCAGTTTGTTCGGATTTGGAAGGGATGATATATCCTTTGCGCAATTGTTCATTGAGGAACTTGTCGAGTTCTTCTTGTTCTTTTGGCGACAATGGATAGATTTTCGACTTCTCTGGTTGGAATCCTTCTTTGAGATAGATGTGGTGATCCCATGGTTTGTTGGTCGGCATTCGTTCCGATTGCTATTTATTGAAGACGTCAGCAAACTCTTTGTAGTCTTCCGGCACCGCTTCTTCATCCGTTCTTTTGTTGAATTTCTGGTTGTAGTACCAGCTTTCATGGTGTGCCGTAGTGTTGATTTCGTAGGCCTTCCAGCCTTCTTCTTGTTTTTCAACATAGAGGAGTTCTCCAGGTTCATTTCTGTGGAATTCAGTGTTCGTACCATCTGAAGAACAAACAAATACTTGTTCTGTTCTTTGTTTGTTTTCCAGATCTCGCACTTCTTTCCAGAACTTCTCTTCTCCTGGAGAATACCATGCTCCGTTGATGTATTCTTCGTTGTTTTCTTCTTCTCCGTCAAATTCTAGAACGTGGTCGGGAATGGCCCATTTCGATATCTTTTTGCTGGCCTTCTGTTGTGCATGGTGTTCTGTTCCACATTAGAGGGGGCATCTTGTCATTGACATTTTTCTTGTTCTCCAATCGATCTCCGGGTTGTGCTTCTTGAGCCATGAGTGTCCGAGGATCATTGGTACAGAAAGTTTTGTCACTGCAAAGGTTATTCGTTCTTTATGCCCTTGATAGGATATTACCAGACCTATTTCCTCTTTGATTGATCTGTTTATGTTCTCTGTTCCATCGACGTTGTAGACCGGGACGGCTTTCTCTAACCTTCTTGTTGAGAGTTTGAGTCTTTGTGCGAATCCTTCGTCGATGAATGTTGACGTTGCTCCACAGTCGAGGAGTGTGTCAAGATTGAAATGTTCTTGTCGATCCAAGGTTTTCAGTCCGATGTTGACCTTTGTCATGGTCTTCGTGTTGATGTTCATGTTTCGAACATATTTCTTTTCTACAGATTTTATCAGTGGTTTTTCGATAGGGAGAAACATATCTTTCAGTTTCTCTGGTTGTGGTGAGGGTTTTGGTTTGGGCAGTGGTGGCATCGGTTCTGATGGTGGTGTAATTGTTTTTGAAGGCGAAGTTTGTTTCGCGGGTCTATAAGGATAGTGTTTGATTAGTTTTCCTCCTTGTGACTTCCTTTTTGACCCTGTGTCACATGTGTCACACACTTCAAACTCTATGGTATCTTCTTCATCATAGGCGTCGTCGAATAGTACTTCGTGTACCATGGTTGCTTTTGGTCGTTTTTTAGTGAAGATCCTGAGCAGGCTCGCACTTGGCATTCTAATTCTTCTTCTTCTTTCTCTTCTCGTTTCTCTTCTTTTCCTACTTCTTTCCTCACTACATTCCCAGTTCTGTTTATGCATATCAATTGAGCAGATTCTGGTACATTTGGAGTCGATGAGCCTGTAGCTAAAACTATCGACTTAGCTAAAAATCTGTGTTCTGATCTTCGTTCTCGATGTCCCTATTGTCATCGTTGTCGTCATTGTCCTTTCTGTTGCTGTCTCCTCCTTGGAAGTGCCTTTCTATACCTTCATACGACATAGTCCTGATGTCGATCTCGTTCTTGCAGTCCCATGCTATGTGACCTTGACCTCCACATCAGTAGCAGCGTTGCATCTGCTTCCACACCTTGGTCTTGTCGATCTCCATCGCGTTGGGATCTACTATTGGGTATCTTGCGTTAGGCACCCCTGCTGGTATTTCAACACTATTGTAGGCTTTCGCCTGATTCTTCCATTGACCTGTCTTTGGGTCGCGTGTGTCTCTGTTTTTCTGAGCCCAAGGGTTCGTGTACCCCTGCCTCTGTGCTTGTGATTGTTGCGGGCGTCCTGCGTCTGGTCTCTTCATCATCGTACTGTTCTTCTTGTAGACCCTCCATTGTCGGTCTAGTTTCATGGCCCATTTGTACCAATCGGAGATATTTCTGGGGAGGGAGGAGAGGCTGTAGATCTTCCATCTCAAGCCATCATTTATATTCTCTTTGAACTTCTCGACAAGAGCAGTATTGTTGTAGTCCATCCTTTCGGCATGGACTCAGAACTCTAGGACAAACTTGTCAGCGGTCTTGTTACCCTGCTTCAGTTGTCCGAGTTTATAGCGTGCCGTGTGCTCTGCGTCGGGATCTGCAAAGTTCTGTTTCAACTCGTGGATAAAGTTGTTGTAGTCGGTATATGGGTAAGGGTGAAGGGGATTGGTGACGTCGGCAAAGTGTTGTTCGATCTTCTCGATCATTATGTTAGCGTAGGGCTGGGATTTGCCTGTCATGTAGGAAAGTGTGAATATGATCTTCACGTTGTCATCAGCGAACTCGGCCAGCTTGGCAGAAATATAGAGGGTGAGTTGCCATATAAAGGTCTCACAATTGTCCAGCTTCCCATCGAATAGGGTTGGTGGTTGCATCTTGGGCCCTTTCAGCGTAGGTGCATGTGGTGCTGGTGCTGGTGCTGGTGCAGGTGTGGGTACTGTAACATTGACAACCGGTGGTGCCTGTTGCGTTTGTTGAATGGTATTAAGAGTGGTGGTGAGTGTGGCGATGTTGTTGGCCATAATGGTGAAGGCGTTCATAATTGCTTCTTGATCCATTGTCGTCAGATCTCTGTGGTAGTGCTGTGAAAATTCCTTTGTTCTGTCTAGAAAGAAACCCTATCTGGTTGGATACCGATCCCAGTATGCTTTATCTTTCTCTTCCAGTACTTCTATTACTTGGTGGGAAAACTTGTATGCCTCTGCTACGAAGTTATGCGTGAAGATACTCCTGATTCTCAGCGCAGCGTGCGCTAGCTTGTCTTCGTCGGTATGGATAATCTTGTGATAAGTGCAGATGATGATATGTTGGCGGCGGGTTACTCGTTGGATAGTTTTGGCGCATTTATCTTCGAGATAAAGGAAGTTTGATCGTTTGTGAAATTTAGGGTTGAGGGTGTACATCCACTAGGGATTAGGGTAAAGGGGTTAGCTCGAATCTACTGTTAGGGCGACGCTAATAGTGTCCCTACAAATAGTAAGAGTGGTGAAGTTGTTATAAGAGTTGGTTCATAAGAACCGAGGATGAGGTATAAGGTGAGAGGCGAGAGTGGTAGTGAGTTCTGAAGACTGAAGGGTATGCACTTTAGCGGTAATCCCAAGAGATTCAAGCTGGGGTTTCCAGTCAAACTCTGGTGCTTTTATAGGAAGTATGAGTAATACAAATAATGGTATAGAATGTTATGGAATGGGGATGCGTAAGCCCTGGTCTGTGCGTTCCGTTGGGATGATGTAACTATGTATGAGTAAACCGTCGGAACAATGAGTAAGCCGTCGGAATGACATATGAAGTAATGAGTAAGCATCAGATGATAGTAATGAAGTATGAGTAATCTGGATGCGTGTAATGAAGGAATATAGAGAAAAGGTAAAGGTAAAGGTAAATGAATTGACGTATCATGACACTACGCTGACCTGTTACTGGACCATCTCACTTCTAATCAACTGGCCACACCCATTTACTCACAAGGAATCACAGCACGTTGTTCACACAGCCGTTGAACTCCTACTTCAAGTTTCACAAGTCTGGTGAGTCCTTTCCTTTCGTTCGAGCCGTCATGCTTGTTTACTTACGAGGAATCACAGTGCATTAGCTTCCACTGTGGAACTATTTATGCCAGTCTTGCACTGCTGACTTCAAGGAATTGCAGCGCATACACCCCCCACGTTCTTCAAGAGAGCTCGGGGCTTTCGTTTTCAGCACCCACACCCTTCCATCACCTATCCACACCCCACACTTGTCAATACAGTGTGGGGCCGTTGTTTTCGACTACCCAGGGCCGCCCACCACCCATCCCTGGCCCACGCTCTTCAATAGAGTGTGGGGCCGTTGTTTTTGACTACCCAGGGCCGCCCACCACCCATCCCCAGCCCACGCTCTTCAAGAGAGCTTGGGGCCGTCATTTTTGACTACCCAAGGCCATCCACCACCTATCCCCACACTCGTCAATACAGCGTGGGGTTTTGTTTTCCACTCCCTGTGGCCATCCGCGCTCTTCAAGACAGCGTGTTACACCTGCACCCCCACAACACCTCACAAAGTCCACACCACGTCAATTGACGTGTGTGTTGCTTCCATGAGGTTTAATAGGGAGGATGGTGCCAGCCACGAGCATGTGGATCACAGTCGCACGTTGTTGCCTTCTTCCCATATTGACCAGGCTCCGGACTTACTGTCCCAGGAATATTCTTCAAATTCGATCTTGAGCTCAGTATCACTATCCACCAAAGAACAACAGCATCATTCATACAGCTCATGATCCGGTACAACCCGCTGCCCATCCTCCATCCCTCTATCTAACCTTGCCCCACAGATGTGTCGGGGTCAGTGGCACTGTCTTCCTCTGCATGGACGGCAACTTAATTCGGCCCAGGGAGCATGAGACAGGTACCATTGAAGAGGTTTTGCCCCCAAGAAGAAGCACTTTCCGGCCTCCGAGGCAGACACCTGTGTTTTCACGGATATCTTTCAGCCTCTGAAGTGGATACGCTGCATGTCAACACCTCACATGGGGTTTTCACGGATATCTCTGGTGCTCAAAATACTGTAAATATACACCACAACTGCTTTCACCCATCCTGATGACAACAACGAATTGTCACCCGACGGTTGGGCAATGAGTGCATGATGATCAGGACGACGAGCAGGTGACGGTAGGGCAATGATTGGGACGACGATCGGGCAATGACTTCAAACTAGTTTAAAATGTAAAATTTAGAAATTGCTTTCAACTATCATCTCAATCTTATATTCTACAAATCGTTTACCTTTTAGCAAAAGTAATAACTTTGAATATACATTTAAACGGAGTGATACAAATCATTTAAATTCTTCTTGAAGTGTTTGCGAAAAAAATATTTTCACCAAAACTTTCGTGTTGAGCAAAATTTGAAATTTTAGTATGACTTTAATACTGAATTAAAGCTGTTTTAAAATTATATGTGCGGATTCACCTTTCACTGTGGGGTTATATTTAATATTTAAACAACGGTTAAATAATTTTCTGTAAATAATATTTGAGTAAACCCTTGAGAAATTACTTTAAATCCGGGTTAAATCTTGACACAGCTGGTGTGTCACATCACTTTCTTCCACCAGAAAATAAGCAAGGCAGACATCCAGGGTATAATCTATACATTGCCTCATGTGAACCATAATGATATTCCAGGTGTCTATGCAGTAGCTCAACAAAAGTGATGTGAGTACTAACATACCACAGGAAAGCCCAGGAATAAATTATTAGAGCACAGGACCTCCCAGTTCAAAGCAGAAGCTGTTGCTAGGGCAGAATACCTTATGATTTTTACTTCTACCAAAAATACATATTGTAGCATATAAACTGATGCTATCCTGCACAGATGTTCGAGGGGAACAAGCTCATATTTTTTATTTTTTAATCCCACCAGAATTGCACCTGCTACAGCCATTTCTCTGGTCTGGCTACTGCTTTTGGACAATATTCCCACACTGACCACCTGCCCAAGTTTGAAAGATTTTATTTCTCAAAATGTCAGTATTATTGCAAACAGCAATAAAGAAAGTAGAAACAAGGAATCTTTGATTCCTTACACTATGTAATCAAACAAGAGGATTATTTTCCTGTGAACACCCAGAGGTGTAAGCCTACCAATCACAATTTTTCTATAATTTTATCACCCACACGACTCTAGTTAAAACTGATTTATTTATGTATTCTACTTAGCTATTACCATATAAGGCAAGGGTGCATGGGAAATTGGGTGGTGCCCAGGGTGCCAAATAGAATAATTCTATGTAAAATATATTATTTCAGTCTCATTGAAATGGAAATCAAAATATATATTTTGGAGGTCACATACAGTAAGTTTCATAAGTTTAGGGAAAACTCATTTTGATAAATGTAAAAAAGGGCCAGAGGGTCAGTGTTGGTAAAAGTGATATCAGATTTCATGGTTGAAGAGGGAAATCAATGTGATAACATAGCCACCGAAATATACTCTTCAACCATGTCAATCCATGAAGTATTTCATCTAATATCACTTTTACCCTCTGGCTCTTCTTTACATTTATCAAAATGAGTTTTCCCTATACTTATGAAACTTACTGTACGTTTAGGTTTACTAAAATTGTTTACTCCCCAGTGTGCATTCCAAAGTACCCAGTTAAACAGTGTTGACCAGTATATTTCCTACACTGTACATAGCCAACAGTAATACAACACAACCAAAAAATGCAATGAGAAGAAATACATAAAAATGTCCTAAACAACCTGCCTGCTCCGACGGGCCTTACCTCCAGGTCCTGACCGTTCCACTGCCGTTTTAAGACTCTTGATAATCTGCACAATCTCATCTGACTCGATAAGATGAGATACGGATGCAAAATGAAGCGGGAGCACACACTGGCTAATTTGGGGCTCTCGGCTTCGAAGTCGTACCGCTTATTTCTAGCGTCGCAGCTTACCACTAGCTTGAAAACAGAGGATGATTTTGTAGATTGCTGAGCACCAACGCTTTTAATATGGTAAGAATATGTCTTCCCGCTGTCAAACACAGCCTTTGCTTTGTTTATCGACGGCATGATCTGGATTTTGTGTAAGTGAGGATAACTTGGCTTGATCAGGAACCCACGTGGATATAAACACCATCGATGGCCAATGTACGCTCCTGTCGAGCCACTAGCATTGGCATTTTCCGGTATATGGTAAATTTCTGGAAAATTCACAAATAGTGAATAATCTGGCTGACAGATGCTTGAAAAATTGAACCTTGTACGCAGCTGTGTAATCTAATGCAGATGACTGTATTTCCGGAACGTCTGACATTCGCTTGAAGATGGATGCTTGATTGGAGGATCAGCGATTGACACTTGTACTACAAAAGGAATTCTCACCGTTGGGGTCAGTCGTGCGTACAGTTCCCTTCGCCATATCAATGCCAAGTTGAGGAAGCATGGAAGTCTTGATAAGTATCAGTTCCCGCTTTCCTTGTAAACTAGCGACCGTGCGATCCAGAGGAATAAGGATACTCATATCTTCAAGGAGTAGAGCGTAATCCTTTGGGTTCATGAGTTTCCGCTTTCGGCATACGAGCTCAAGAGCTTCCTGCATATACATCCCAGCCGATCTGTGATGGACACCATGGCCAGTGAGATTCTGACTAGCAATAAAAAAGAAGCTGAGGCTTACACGGGAATTGTGGTCGAGATATGCACTGCGTCGGCACTATCAGCAACCCTGACCCGAAGGAAGATTTGTGGCCCATGACTCGAAGAGGGTCCTAGCGATGTTGACAATGGAAGAGATCCTAATGTGGATCCGAATACAGCACTTGTACTCGGACCAGCAATTGGAGGTAAAGTAAGGCCGCCGAGGATAGGACGTTCTGCCTTCTTCGCGGTTGTGGATCTCGAAGGCCGACGTTGAATTTTGCTTTCGAGAGTCTGGTTCTGCTGCACTGCAGTGGGGGAGGTTGAGTTGTGAATTTCTACCGAGTCAGAAATACCACACCTTGACTTGGTGAGGCTTCTAATACAGCATATGCATCGAAGTTGAACTTTGCGATTTTCCCCGTCCGGTCCGGCGCTGTGTGAAGGAATCTCAGTATTTTCAAAACGTACTCCCATAATTTACGTACGAGGAAATTCGTCATCTACTTCGCCATCATCCTCTGCAATTCGCATGATCCAGCCCAAGGCAGACAGCTTTGTGGCCCATTTCGGATCGTCCTCTCCGCTGAGCCCTTCATCTAACTTGGGTAGCCAGCCTTCTTCCCAGTAATTCCAAAGAGCAAAACCGATCACCTCCTCCATTGTAGCATCCTTTCTTACATTTAGATCCATTGCCTTTCCGGCAGGTTGACGAGCGCGAGGAAAATATACCAGGACGTTCATTGTAGCAGTTTCTGCTCGGCCAGATATTGCAGCATACATTTCAGCAAACGGGTTGGTAGTTGTGCTTGCAGAAGCCAGCATTGCCGTCAATGCTGACTTTATAGGGAGGGCAGCGGGAATTTTGTGACGGGAACGTTCGTCAATGAGTCGACCTTCTGTTACTGGGCTGAGTCTGGAACGGCTGCGTAAATGATTGTTGGTATGAAGAGACGACGGGGGAGCGGATAGATTGGATGTTGAAAGTACGGAATTGGAGTAGGCGCTGTCTGAGTTGATACCTGGAATGCGAGTGGCTGCAAAATCCCTATAAATTTTGATAAGCTGAGGCTACGGATACACAAAAGCTATTCTTACGGGTCAAACTCGTCGTCATCACTGTCATTATCGCCGACAACTTCATCAAAGTCGTCTTCGTCGTCATCCAACATCGGTTCATCCGAGGAAGACGACGACAATTCCAGATTTACAGCAGGATTTACAGGCGGTGGAGGGGTAACGTCAATGGCTGCAGGCCCTTTGCGAGCGAGCATTCGCATTCTACGCCTTGCCTCCATTTCCGCAGCACCCTTGAACCGAGGGATGAACTGAACTGCCTTCACAGGAGCGTCTGCTGTTAGCACATCAGCCTGCGAATTTCCATTGGGTAAATGCTGGGAACCCTCCATCTTCTCGGGTTCGATGCCTTTGACCCAATTCTCCGGTGCCACTAATGTTGAAGGTGGTACGGCTGAGCCCTTGACATCATCTTGACGTGGAGTCCCTGACGCACGCTTGAGAGCAGAGGTAGACGATCGTCGACCAGACACTCGTAAGCCAATACCACCTGATCTCGATGCCATGATAGTTTGAGTATATTTAAGACCAGATGCTCCAGGGAAGCCTGATGGCCGCTCTCCTTCATCGTCACTGAGTTGAGGACTGGATGGCATTGCGAGTTCCGGCCACCTTTCGACATCGGCCAGAGAGGCGGCAAGGATGTACGGATTCGAGTTGTAAGAAGGGCTCAAAGAAATGAGACGAGGGCCATAGGGATCATCAACAGTGCGCAGATATGACAGGCGCAGTCTGTGAGTTAAGAAACTAGAAAGGTTTCAAAGTCAAAGTGAGTAAATCGAACTTGATTGAGACGTACCCAGGATCATTTATGAGCGACATACATGTACTACCGTCATCAGCAACTTGAAACCCAATTTGTTGACATATTTGGTATTATTTGTAGATTTTCCCACCTAACGTTCCCACACTATAGGCCTTCACGTGCCTTTTACTTTATTATTTAATTCTCACAATTTCTCAGCTACTCAGGGTAAGATCTGTGTAGTCAACTGAGTCGCAAACTAGCTAGGTGAGGAATACATTCCTATTTTTTGAAATTACCTCTGTATGTAACGATGTACAATGTATCAGGCCCCTGTCTGCTTGAAATTGTAGATTCTCACTGGTAGCGGGCTTTCACAAGGTGGCCTTGTTGCTACAATAGGATTCTATAGATGAAGGTCTAGCGCTGAGGCCTGAGGGTTTGATACAAAAAAAAATGTTCAGCACATTTTGAGTGGTATGGTTCAGTACAGAGAAGCAAACAAAAGAAAGAATTAGGATTACAACGGTGATAAGATAGTTGTCGTGGTAGTTTTTTCGTGAATCGCCCCCGTCAGTGCATTAAACTCTGACCGAGCGCCATCCTCCAAGGGTCTTGTTCACTTTTAGGGCTCTCAGAGCCTGACACGATGGCATATGCTTAACTGGGCCGCCCCCCAACATAACACCCCCTGTCAACACCCCCACCTTGCCGCCATCATACGGTGTCGCTTCCACTTTCGATGTGTCAATGTAGGGGCGCATGTGCGCCAGACGGGCCCGATCGCGCCGGGAAAGGACTTTAGGTGGTGTTGTGGTGGACGAGAAAGGCCGTGTAGATGGGGGGAAAGAAACCTCGAAGACGGGTGCCTTCGTAGAGGGCGATTTATAGGTGGGTAGTGAACCAGACTTTACTATGTCGGGTATGGACGTGGTTGAGTCCGAAGTGAATGTCGTGGCGGAGTCAGAGCTGAAGGAAAAGACTGAGTTGCTGTTGGACGAACGAGAGCTCGAGCGGGAAGGGGGCGAAGGTGTCCGAGGGATGGTGTCCGAAAGGATAGGAACCGGGTAGAGACGTGGAAGGGAGATCGGGGCAGGGACGGGGAATTCGTCGAGCACTGATGACATCCATGTTGCGGTGCATCCCTGCGTCGCTTCATCCAAGTCCGGGGTAGTAGGCGTAACTTTTCGTGCAATCATCGCGGACAGTTCTCCATCCAGCAGGTCGTCCTCTTCTAAGAGCTGCTGCGTCAGTGTCTTTCTAGCTGGCGCTACTTGCGACCTGAGCGTGTATTGCAATTTTTCTTCATCCATTACGATTGGCGGGGCTTGCCCAGTGGTAGTGGTGGGCGGAGAGAGAGCAGAGATTTCATCAGACCAAATAGTAACCAACCCGCCGCGAATACCATCAAAACGCGCACGAACCCTTCCGGGATCGATGAATAAATCAAACTCCTTCCCACCCATTAGTTGGATCCAATCGAACCACTGAACGCCTGCAACGAGACATGCCGCATAAACTGGACGTGCAGGCAAGCATGCAGGCGATAAAGTGAGGCAACGCCTGCCTGATCCTTGAGATGGGTCAGTCATGACCCATGTGGGTGCAAAGATGGCCGTCAGATTAGTGTGGAGGTGGCGACGAAGCTGAACGATTTGTGCTGCGGGGTACGATAGAATAATTGGAAATGTCAGATAGGCTATGGCGTGAGTGACAGTGTTGGATAAAGAATTCGAAGTATTGAAAGACATAATCATGATAATGGATCGACCTGCGATGGATTGCGGAATTGTTATACTCGCTGAAAAAAATTGAAGACGGTAGGATGTTGTGACGATATGTCTACTAGAATGAATCGTATTTATACCTGAATACAATAGTCTTGGTCGTGCATTGTACTGACCACCATTGTCCTGTCACCGTGACAATGGCAGTGGTGAGCAGTTGTATGTCGTGGTTTGCCAAAGGCTTCGATCCAAATACAACACTGCGCAAATGCGGATAAGAAATTAAATTCGTGTACTAGAATTGGAGTCCAGAATTTGAATGAATCCTTGTTGGCTGTACGAGTTACTGTCGGGGACTTTTGCCGTGTTTAATACCTTAAATTTACGCTAAATGCTCATTTGCTCGTTCTTCAAGTTGCCCGTGTGACCTGCAAGGTTGAAGATGTCAATCGCAAACTTATATATATAGTGGTCAAGGCTGTTTTGTTTTAACGGTCGCCTGGCTTCCTTTGTTCTCCGAATTCTGCAGGCCTACGGAGACATGATTGATTTTTCAAGGAAATGTTTGGTTGCAAGGCCTGTGCCAAACTTGAACACGCACTCGTTCTCTTTCAACCTTCGACAAAGTAAAATGGGGCCTCCTCGACGTACCCGTGAAAACTCAAATGTTCCACTGGATGGACACAACGCTATTCCATCACATATTGCTTCAACACGACCCCAACGAACACCAAAGACTTCAATGAGCCTCCCGCCTCCACCAACAGAACCCAACCTCGGCATGACTCCAGCTTCCAGGTACAATCATAACCTCAAAGTTCTCCGTCGGCGAGATCCCTCTATTGTATCAATCTTCGATCAGTTTAGTCATGTCTGCGTGTATCATCACAATGGGAAAAAGTGGGAAAAACAAGGCTTCGAAGGAAGTATGTTTCTCTATGAGCGGTACGCAACTTTCTCTTTCCAATGGTTTTATTCTCTTATTTGTATTCTGTGCTTGTCGTGTAATTGAATACAGAGAATCCTACCCGCCTTATGGCTTCTACATACTTAATCGCATGGGCATGGATGACTACATCCAGCGCCTTTACCCGGAGGACGATATCGGTGCACATGGAAGTTATCTAATGCTCCGATCTTACCCCGAGTTTACTTCCCGTCGACTCTCCTCTGCACATACCTCGACCGAATTGCCTCACAAATTTGCTGACATTTACGCTGTGCCCACTCCCGAGAAGCTGCTGGACAAAGACAAGGGTTGTTCACAAACGGTGGGACTGTGGATGTTTGCCACAGACGCCAGAGAGCCCATGATTGATGTTATGTTGAGGTGAGACTCTATTTTTTCCGGTTTGAAGGGCAAGGCTGAAAACTGAATGTTAGATTACATACGTACATCAAGAAAAATATCCCATACCCTGAGGAGTTCAGGTATGGTCCTGAGCATCCTCCGCCTCCAAACCCTCATCTTCGAACCACCGCATCTGATGGTAAGCACTCTTATTAATATTACCCACTACCTTTGTTAACGATCCGTCTCACTAGATGACCCATCCACATCCGCATCCGACGGAGATGTAGACCCACGTCCACACATAACTGCCAAATCAGACCATTGCTCCACTAATCACCCCTCCAAGATATACGTAAATGGCGGGGCGTCAGAGCTCGACAAACTATTCGCGAAACTCGATCCTACCGACTTTGCACAGCTCCCGAGTGCAAACTCCACCTCTAAAATGACAGTCGAGAGCCTCTTCGCAGCGCTAGGCGGTAATGAGATCGTCAATTCTACTCCAAACATCAGCAACAACGATACCGCAGGACGTACACTGTCCGCTCCTTCCCCAACAAACCGCGGCCTTGCCCTCCTTGACTCGATATTCGCATCAGCCACATCCCCTCCCAATACCAATGGTCATTCAACCACACCTTCACCTCGAACACTCTCTACACATCTTACATCCCTCAGCTCATCCCGACTTGCTCATCTTGATGCAACATCTTTGCCCAATGGAAACACCCCTATATCGTCAGCACCGTCACCAAGCACTTTCCCCCAACCACAAGTCCTCACTCAAGATGTTATATCTACTCTACTCGGATTCGGTCATGGCCTTTCGTCCCTAAACTTTCTTTCCGCCCCTCATTCTCATACATCTTCTCACTCCCGTTCTTCCTCTCAATCCTCGCAATCACAG
Organism: Hygrophorus pudorinus; assembly: GCA_003314045.1. NCBI lineage: Eukaryota > Fungi > Basidiomycota > Agaricomycetes > Agaricales > Hygrophoraceae > Hygrophorus > Hygrophorus pudorinus. The sequence continues at coordinate 21,941 of QLPF01002323.1, forward strand.
GTTTTGGCTTGTTCTAATGCATTAAATCCCCATGCATTCTCACACCCTCATTCTCGTGCCTCATCAGCGGCGTCTGCCTCACGCTATTCAGGCGACAACGAAGGCAGCGATGATTCCACCTCCGGGTCCGCCTCAGGATATTCAGAATCTAGCACGGTCCTGGACCCCGACGCCGACGCAAATGTCGAGCTCCAGAGCGCTGGAGCGTCTGCTGGACAACCACTTTTATCTTTGTTGGCTTCAGAATCAGATATATCTGGCGCTGAGCTATTTGATGAACAGGGAGACGGGGCAGGTAGAGTGAATGGGGATGTCACCCCTAGACCGGGTTTGCGGGCTATAGGAAGCGCCAGTGGAGGGCATAAGACGTCTACGCCACCCACTGTAGCTGCGATTTTGGCCCCTCGGAAAAGAGTCTCTCAATCTCATTTTTTGCTCACGCCGTCTGGATCTGGATCTCGTTTGCAGGTAGTGCCTTCAAACGTGCTGACTCCTTCTCCTTCGACGGAGACTGTTAAGCCCTCTGCATCATACATTGCATTGTCCAACCCACGTGGTCCAGCGCCAACCCGGTCCTTAATTCCGTTTGAAGCTGACTCTGAACTTTGGCCTTACCCCCGCGCGCCGCCCGACGATCGTTCCCTCGGTGATGATGCCGATATTCTAGAACTCGATTTTGCTGACACGAGTGCTTTGAGCGATCCAGAGGTATTTAGAAATAAGATGTTGGAGAAAGGCAAAGGCCGGAAGCAGAATACCGGTACGAAGGGCGATGATGGTGGCCGAGAAGATGGGGAAGTTGAAGGTACTGGGGGGGCTCATGGGAACGCAGCGGAAGGGGCTAGTGGTAATGGGAAAGGGAAGAAGAAGGGAAAGAAAGAGCGGGCTGCGCATAGAGACAAGGAGAGGGAGGAGATTGAGAAAAGTTGGGGACATGAGGATCTTCCGGCACCGGCCCTGATTATGCCGCAGTCCCAAACCAGAGGTCCAACGACTGGGCTAGAGCCAGTCGTCAACGGTATCCCCATACCCTCACGTACGTGTACGCCGCCTGTCGTCGCAAATGGCATTCCGAAGGGACCAGCGAACATCATGGACATTGATCGTGATGCAGCATGTGAATCAGTCATCGCTGCCGTCTCGTCGTCCTCTTCCGCACGCAGTTTACCAATCGCGATCGAGAGGAACGTGTTCGTGAGGGAGGTGCTAACTCTGATTCACGTGAGTCGGTTCTTGTTCTTTTGAGAGTTGTCCTGATTGGACTGGTAGACGGATAAGACTTTTGTGGATGCCCTATGGCGGGATTATCTTGCTAGACTGCGTAGGGCCGACTGATAATTTTTGCTTTGACGACAAACCACCACACATTCATTTTTCTTTGAACTAGTTTTGATCCCTACACAACATCTACACACATCATTTATCCTTCTCTCGGTGACCAAACAATTGTATTTCCAGATCATCATCATCATCATCATCATCCCACATTCCCTTTAGCTCTTTTTGTACACTGACTGTTTCCATGTTGGATATTTGTTGCTAAGATAAGGTCTATTGCAAAAACATCTGTGAACTGTCATGATGCAGCTGGCTAAGCCTGTAGCTAGCTAGCTAAATTCCTGGAATTCGGGTTAGCTGAGCTGACATCAGCAGATTTACATCTGCTTTTTCATGCTTAGTGCTTTTTGTTTTGAATTTATTGCTTATTGATAGTGCTTTCAGCTTTTCAAGTAGTATTTGTGTGCTTATTGCTTATTGATAGTGCTTTGAGCTTCTCAAGTTAGTTCTTATTATTGCTGTTTGCAATAATACTGACATTTTGAGAAATAAAATCTTTCAAACTTGGGCAGGTGGTCAGTGTGGGAATATTGTCCAAAAACAGTAGCCAGACAAGAGAAATGGCTTTAGCAGGTGCAATTCTGGTGGGATTAAAAATAAAAAACATGAGCTTGTTCCCCTCGAAAATCTGTGCAGGATAGGGTCAGTTTATATGTATTTTTGATAGAAGTAAAAATCATAAGGTATTTTCTCTTAGCAACAGCTTCTGTTTTGAACTGGGAGGTCCTGGTGCTCCAATAATTTATTCCTGGGCTTTCCTGTGGTATGTTAGTACTCACATCACTTTTGTTGAGCTACTGCATAGACACCTGGAATATCATTATGGTTCACATGAGGCATAGAAACAATATATTCTTCGACCCCCACCTCAGATCGATCATGCCTGTTGTCCATAGTATCAGCAAAACATCAGGAAAAAGCAAAACCTGTGTAGTTTCAGCTAAACTATGGTAGTGCTGTGTAGTTCCTATAGTCACCTATGATGCCTTGGTAGCCATCTGTAGTCATCTGCCATACTCTGGTAGTGCTTTGTAGCCTCAGTAGTAACCTCTGTGGCACCCTGTAGTCTCTGTACTCATCTGTCATACTTCTGTAGGCAGGGATATGTAATGTTCATACCACAATTGTGATAGTATATTTATTATTCACTTATATTTGTAGTCTACTTTGTACATAATAAAACTAATGGTGCCGCCTCGTGTTTGATGCGAGGTGGCAGGTGGGTGTGGTGACAAGGCGGCCGGCTGGTGTGAGGGACAAGGTGGTGGTACCGGTTCCACGCAAGAGGGCATAGAGGCGGGTGGGACAGCGGGTGCTGGTGGGCAACGAAACTGTCTCACTTTGTGTGTGTCGGCGGGCAGTGGGGGTGAGCAATGAAGCTGCTGTCTTCGCGTTTTTGAGCAAGACCGCAGTTGGTGGTGAATGACAAGCTGCTGTCTCGCATTAGTGAGCAAGACGGCGTGGGGTGGTGAATGACAAAGCCGTCGTCTCACTTTTGGGGTAAGACGGTGGGCGTTGGTGGCCCCATAATGAAAACGAAGTGGCTGTCTCACTTTTCATGTGAGGCGGTGGGGTTGGTGACTGGCAAAGCTGCCGTCTCGTGTTTGCGAGTGAGACAGCAGGAGTTGGTGGGTGACAAAAGCTGTTAGTTAGCATACAAACAAAATCAATCAATATTTTACTTACCTTTGTGCAGCTGGGGTGGGTGCACCACCCTCAGCTGCCATCAGCACTCTGTTGCCCACTCCTCGAGCCTGAGCAGCATTCGCAGTGGCCTGGGTGATTGATCTGAGCCGTTTTGGAACGGCCGGACATGGTAGATGGTGGTGAACGAGTGTGGCTGGCGTGCCACGTCATCGTTTGGTGTCTTTTTGGAATGGCCAGACATGGTGGTGGTGAATGAGTGTGGCTGGTGTGCCATGTCTAGTGAAGGACACAGGGAGGGGTATACCCGCGGGTTATGTGTTGGTATTTCTACGGGTGCGGGTACGGGTACAGATATGTGTACCCAGCAAAAACCCGTACCTGTGAGGTCAGACCCGTCACTCACATATGGACCCGTCACTTAAATATATATACATTAAGCAAGTTCAGTAACTATATAGAATGTATAGTTTTAATTTGAAGGGGTTGACGAGCTTTTGTATTTTGTTCAAGCCACGGGTGTGTGATTTTCGCCCATACTCAGCCTCAGCCACCGAGTTCAAACTCAGCTACCAGACTCAACACCTCCACCAACCGCTGAAGAAAGCGGTAACAAGGTAAGTACTTTTCAAGCTATAACTTTATTAATATACTGTATATATATATAGGTGAATTTCGTGGTTAAACGCGAAACAATGCGTCTGATGCAGCACCCACCACCACCACCAGAACCAACCCCACGCTCTTCAAGAGAGCGCGGGGTGTTCGATTTCAACTTCGGCCCCCACACCCATCCACCACCTACCACACCCCCACACTCTTCAAGAGAGCGCGGGGCGTTCGACTTCGACCTCGGCCCCCACGCGATCCACCACCAATCCCACCCCCTCGCTCTTCAACAGAGCGTGGGGTGTTTGTTTTCACTCACCCAGCCCCACCTACCACGTATCCCACCCCCACGCTTGTCAGGGCAACACCAAATACAATAAAGTACTGGTTATCCTGTAAAGATACAAGACCAGAAGATGAAGCGAAAGGTTAGAGGAGAAGGATAAGAGGGAGGAGGGAGGAGGGAGGAGAGAGGTCGCCAGAAAGCCATCTTAGAAGGAAGCCCCATGGACATGGTGGTAATCCTGAGATAACAGACTGGAGAGTCTGTTACTCATTTATTGCAATATATACACTAATGGTACAGTGGCTGTGTAGTACTACATTCGGACATGAATCGGACGCGCTGAGCATGTAGGCAATGATAAGGTGATAATGTGCATAGCACAAGAGAGAAAGGAAATGTGAAGAAAGGAATATACTAAATAAAGGTGATCATTGGGCATGAGGTCGGTGCATGTTTGTGGACCGGGATAGTGGGATAGCCTTGCGATCGAAAGGCTATGGGCAAGGCTATGAGCAAGGCTATGGACCGAAATAATGATTGGCGGCTGTCAGGTTTATCTGGTGATCAATCAATAGAAGTGTGATCGATCGTTTGTGGGTCCAGAATCCGGAAGCAAGTTGGGAATGGTGTGCCTTGTCATCATTAGTCCAAATGGGGATTAGAACAAAACCCGATCGGTTGCAGATGGAAATAGATTGGTGGAGTTCCCATGTGGCAGGCCGAGTCCGGAGCAGAATGTAGTTGTTGTGCCTTGTGATCAAAGAAGATATAATAAAAGAATTGGTGGGAATGTCCATGTGGCAATTGTTTAAAGGTTGTGTAAATGTCCGAAATAGGATGAAAGAATGTTCGAAAAAGGACACTAGATAGGGGTAAAAGTCACGTCATGACAACGCTCTTCAACCACACCACCACTATCCCGCCTCATCACCCACACCTACACCCGCTGTCTCACTTCAAATGCAAGACAGCCACGTCGTCCTCGTCACCTACCACACCACCCTATGCCTCGTCACCCCCCGGCCACGTCATCCACCCTGGCCTCGTCACTCACACCCCCACCTGCCATCTTGCTTCAAACGTGAGACGGCCACATCGTCCTTGTCACCTACCACACCACCGCATCCCTCATCCCCCACCCCAGCCTCATCACCCACCCCAATACCCGCTGTCTCACTTCAAACGCAAGACGGTGTATGTATATTTTATGTAGATAAATTATATAGAATATATTATGCATATTATGTGTGATACCCGCAGGTACCTGCCCATGGGTACAGGTATGGGTGTACCCCGGGTCGAAATGGCCATACCCACGACTGTACCCGGACCCTTGGTGGCAGGTATGGGTTTTTGACGGGTAGGGGTACGGGTACAGCCAAAAGTACCCGGGGGTTACCCGTGTCCCTCACTAGCCATGTCATCGTTTGGTGTCATTTTTGTTGCCTAGACGGGGGTGGACGGCTGCATGGCATTTGCATGTGGAAGGAGCACCTGTAAACAGATTATTATATGTAATAATAAATGTTCTCACCTTGCTGCTAGTCACTGTTGTGGTGTTGTGGTTGCTGCAAGGTTGTTGACGTGTTTGGCGACTTTTTTTAAAAAAAAGCTACAAGTCAAATATATTTACATAAATAGTCCTTGTGTACAGACAAAAACAAAGCCCTCTGGCACAGTGAATAAGTTGCACAGTAAAGTGATCATGTGATTTACTGTGCGAGTTTGAATCCTGACTTTGCCACAATTGTTCAGCTTATTAAAATAAACATGTGCTAATTAATAAAACATTAGATAATAATAATATTGTGACTCCTAATAATACTCAGTTAATGATAAGTGAAATCTGTAAGCCCTGGAAAATATAAGAAAGTTGAAGTTAGTAAAGTAAAGCAAAGTGACTTGTGTTAATAGTAGATACATTCTTTTAACAAGTCTACCACATAACTACAAAGCAACTACAAAGCAACTACAGAGTCACAGTGGGAGACTACAGGGACTACTGACCACTGGACTTTCATATGGGACTACCAGAAATACAGAGGCTACATAGTGCTGTGTAGGAAAGTTATTTTTTCCTGATCAAACCAATAGTTTAGGTCCATGATCTTGGCCCAGTACTCAGTGCACCGTTGTGTCTCATCGTCAATCCCACACAGGATCTCCTATGAATGCACCGCCATCATCTGTCTCATCTCCATTTCGGATCAACACATTCCCGATTCCCCCTGAAATTTCCATCAATCCCAGGTTCACTGTATATTTTGACAGTGCATTAGGTGGTACTAATAGCATGCATATCAATTGTGTGCTATCTTTAGAGGAACGGGACATGAGCCGCAATTGCAAGGGAGGCATCACCCAAAATGTCCTCGCATGCTGCTCATTTGATTTAAAATTCCAGTATTTCATGAGTGGTGCAGCTGGTGTGTCTGCAGATGCAGCCCTCTTCCATGATGCACACACCTCCGATCTGCATGTGCCCCAGGACAGGTATTTCCTCGCTGACGGAGGGTTTCCAGGATGCGACTCACTATTGATTCCATACTGGCACATCTGCTATCATCTTGCCGAATGGAGTCACACCAATTTACGGTGCATTCATACTTCCTTGATTCACATTCTTCACATTGATCTTTTCTACTAGACCAGCAAACAAAGAAGAACTATTCAACCTTCAACACGCTTGTGCACAGAACATCATCGAATGAATTTTCGGAGTACTCAAGCGATGTTTTGAGATCCTTTCACACCCCTGTTTGTACAGCATGTTCTGGCAGGCTCGGCTTCCCCCTGCCCTCAGTGCTATCCATAATTTCATTCGCATCCACGACCCCAGTGAGATCAATAACTTCAGCTTCGAGGAGTTCAGCCGTGAGACTGGCCTGGGGTGGACCAGAGGGGGTGTTGGGTTGGCTGCTGGGCCAGCTGGCATTGCCGAAAGAGAGTGAGCTGACACAAAATGTGATGAGATCGCACAAGCAATGTGGGTGGACTATCAAGCCCTCTTGCATGAAAGAGCCACCAACCGGTAGAGTACGTAGCTGTGACATTCATGTAGTATACATTGCCTATGATATCTGACATGTGCAAGAACAGTGTGATTCGAAATTGTACATACATTTTGTACATATGGTGGGTCCGAGTCTGTGAGTCAAGTACTACATAGCAGGTATTCTACGGAAGATCGAAACCCTCCAGCCGCTTTGCAACCCAAGCTTGCCTCAAACCATCCCGTTTCAACTCCATGTACGCATCCGCTGCACTGACGTCCTTGGTGAAGAGATCAACGAGCACAACAAGTCGTTCATCTGAGAGGTATGCCTCAAGAACTTGTGCGGATTGAATAGCAAGATGTCTCCAGGTAGGTGATGCCAGTTCACCGGGCAATGAACTGCCGGTTGCCTCACAAAACACATCTGTGAAGTCCTCAAGACGTGAATTCAGTGCTGCTACTTGAGGGTCAGGTGCTAGCACGATTGCCGACAGATGATGCCTCTTTGCAGCTGGCCTGGGTGTGGATGCTGCAGATGCGGTTCCAGAGGCAGGATCATCCAAGGCCGAGAACCTCCGCTTGTGTGTCATAACAGCACTGAGCGGAGGCATGATGGGGGCTGGGGTATGGAGAGGGGACAGGGTTTATGACCCACTCCGAGTCCTTGATGGTCTGCACTTGCTCATCCCCCGCAATCTTGTTCTCCCCGGTCCCATTTCCCCCAGTCTCATCCTCATCTTTGCCGCCACCACTAGTGCCAGCGCTAGCACCACTACTCACCATCGGCTCCTGAGTGGCTTCCGGTGGGTGGATCGGTTGGAAGACATTCACAGTCTTCTTGCACATCGGCATCATGTCCTGCATGGCATCATAATGAGGCCATCCTTTTTTTTTTGAAGCAGGCAGCCTTTGGGTACCTCTTCAAGGGGTTGCCAGTCAATCTGGATCACAGGTGAGTGAGCTGGACAGTACACACTTCAATGTAGGCCTCCCAGACAGCAAGGTTATTTTTGTTGATATCCGCACCATATTTGTTGTCCCACGTGAAGCCGGACACTTTCTTAAGGGCGTCCACGATAAGGTAGAGGTCTTTTAGCTGTAAAATAGATATTTGTGAGTACTATAGCAATAGAAAGGCTACATGCAACACACATTGGCAAACTTATTCTTACATGCCAAGGAGGTCTTCACACCCCCCTTGGACTGCTGGGCCTCTAACAGCTTCGCTGCCGCTGTCCAAGTAGCGCCCTTGAAATTGAAGCCATCCCCACATTCCCCTTGGTGATCCCGGATGAACTCGATGAGCTCGGTCTCATCTGCTATGGTCCAATGGGCTCGGGTTGACTCATGTGTGGCAGCGGGAGGGCTATCAGATTGGCCTGCGAGAGCCTGAGGGTTGGCAGTAGGGTGTACCCCAGTTTTCTTCATTTTCCTGGGAGCCATAGAGCGGCGGCTGTGTTGACTCGGAAGCCTTGAGTCACACAAGTCACACTCCGAAAAGGCAATGCCACAGCATATAATCTAATTATTGTCGAAAACTTGATTATATTTTTTTGGCAGTATAATCTGGATAATCTCAGATTATAATCCCTGTCGAACGGGGCCTAAGGAATCAAAGATTCCTTGTTTCTACTTTCTTTAATTTTCATTTATTATTATTATTATTATTTACCATGGACATGCACCACAATGCACACACATACAAATAAGGCATATCACGCTGTCCGTGTTGCACACTCCTTATCATACATAACCACTACAACCCTCATAAACAGCACATACTGTCATATTCAAATATATTAGATTTGGACCTGTGATAAGTGCAAAGTGAGTAAAGAGTTTTTATATATATCATTCATACTTGCTATAGGGCCTTATTATAATAATAAGCCCTATACAAGTTTATACTTTTTTTCACAGCCAAACAACCTCTAAAAAAGGTTTTGACATTGACTGTTCATAATCATAAGCCTCCTATGAGGTTAGATACATTGATTATCATATGTAGTCATAAGCTGTTCTTTGGTTAGAACTTTGACTACAAATGAACACCCTAAAGGGACTTTATCAAACATACACAAAAAAAGCCCAAACAGCTTGAGTACACCTCTCACCATATATTACAGATATCGAATGTTAAGTTCACATTGGCTTGTGATAGTTAATCATGGAGCATATTGTGATAATATGATTCGGAACACGTACAATCTAGGGTGTTCAAAGACAAATCAAGTCTAAATCAGTATCAATAACTGAGATCGACAACCCGGATGTCAATCTGTTCCCATAGATCATCCCAAAATGGGAGCCCATCTCATAACTGAGCGCACACCCCTCCAGTGAGACCCCGCATATAATGTCTCACACTTCCCAGAAATGACTTACAAGGCTATCAGCCCTATTAACCACAGTGACACAGAAGATTATTTTGATCTCGGTCAGAGTAACATGAGAAGTGAGGAGGAATCCCCTCATAGCTAGATGGACACCAGCTCCTTGGCCACGACACTTGGAAAGCATGAGAGCACCCCCAATACCTTTGGTATACAACACGCCTGTGCATAGAAAAACACCTTCAGTAGGTGGTGAGTCAGCAACCAGTAGATGTCCCAGTTGAAGGTCAAATGGCTAAATAGCTTGACCGTTTGGAATTAAAGATCCACATGGATGTTGAGCAGCACAGAGCTACAAGAAAGAAAAGCATGATTGGCCCATATATAAGCCCTCATTCTACAAGGGAATCTATAGGAAGCTTCTTGACTTTGCTCCACCTGGCACCCCAACTAGGACCCCGAAAAAATTCGCAGCCCAGGATACAAGCAAGGCGAGAAGGCATCAAGAATACACTCCATCAACATTCCCAACCCAACCAGACCCAGAACCCGGGACATGATAAAGGTGTCCGCGAGCACTAGCAAGAGCATCATGCTGCTGGCATCATGCTGCTGGCATCATGCTGCTGGCATCATGCTGCTGGCATCATGCTG
>QLPF01002323.1:32148-44818 GCA_003314045.1 Hygrophorus pudorinus
GCTGGCATCATGCTGCTGGCATCATGCTGCTGGCATCATGCTGCTGGCATCATGCTGCTGGCATCATCTATACCGGTGGACAGCAACAACGACCATGCCACTCAAAAGCTGACAAAGCACGGCTTTTTGAAGAGAACAGACAATACCGAGGAGCTTAGTACAGTACAGCTATCTGAGATACTGATAAAAATTATAGTTAAGCTTGTCCCAGCATCCAATACCACCTTGGACGACTCCTTACAGGCCATCATCACCCTGATGCTAGACGTGGATGAAACCACACCGGCGGCTCAGGCTTGTGCAGACCAGATGTCAGTGATAGAGGCCTGGGAGGAGAGGCTCGAAGCAGCCATCAAAAGGCTGGAATCATTAGGTGAGAGCGGACCTATGCAGGACCGCATAGGCGGGGTGAGTACACAGTTGGCTGAAATGACATCTGCAATTCAGGTGCTGGAAAACTTGGCGAAAGTTTTGATGGCAGTGATAGAAGCAGCAGTGACAGGCACAGGGGGCAGACAGGACGGGAGGCAAGGCATCAGTAGGGCCAGGTCCGGGGTCTTATCATTCGCACAGGTAATCGCGCAGGCCTCGTCCAAACACACAGATGCCTTGCAAGGGTGGCATTGGTGCAACGTCAGGTTGTACTCGGAGAAGCAGATGGGGATGGGACAGACCCGTTCAAGAACCTCACAGAGAAGGTGATTCTTGCTAGGGCACAAATGACTGTTGAAATGATGGCCAGGACAGGCTTGTGGAGGCAAACAGAATTCAGTTCTTGCATGCCCAGAAGACAGCGCAGGGTGGAGCAGTCCTTGTCACAAGACACAGCTTGGTTGAGGGGGGAAGCGGTGTTGAGGACTTTTGCCAAAAAAATGGGGGGAGCTATGAGCATACAGGCTGATTTGTGCTTGTTAATTGCAGAGTACGTGCCCATATCATTTGAACCCGGACTGTTTACAGCGTTCGGACAGGTTGAGCATGAAAACAGACTGAAGAGGGGCACACTCAGGGAGGCATGCTATATCAAACAGATCAGATGGAGGAGAGAGGGTCAGAGGATGGCACACATGATAATGGGATTCACTAACCTGGAACAGGTGAATCGAGTGATACATGAGGGGCTTGTAATTGAAGGCAAGCATGTCTCGCTGTGCAGACATCAGATTGACCCGCACAGGTGCATGAAGTGTCAGCAGATTGGTATGGCGCACAGGGCAGTGGAGTGCAAATCCACTCACGATACCTGCGGACAGTGTGCTGGCACGCACAGGACAGAGGCATGCAAAGTCACTGACCTGGTGGGCTTCAAATGCATCACTTGCAACAGGTCAGGGCATGCAACTGTAGACAGGAGTTGCCCCACATTCCTAGAAAAGATGAGAGCGACGCATGCATGATTCCCTGATTACTAGTACTGCTTCTTCCCCACTGACGATCCGGAGACCTGGGAAGCAGAGGGACACAGTATGGTGAGCTCCAGGGGACGGGCGGATGCACCGGATGTGGCACAACAGTACATGTACCCGCCAGGTGATGACAAGGCTGTGGAGGACAGATGCACGGGTATGGGTAATGGCCCCATGCAGTGCCGCCCTTGGGATGATGGCTGGCTGAACAGAGAGGCAACAACACACAACAGTAGGAGGAAACCACCAAGCGCAGGGCAGCAACATGGCTGCTTTTCATCAAACCACACTAGACAATGTAATGCAGTGGGCTGGACAGGCGTTACCCTTGGATTACGAGCCAGAGCACAGATCTGGGTTGAGCACGTGGGGGAGCTTGGCAACTGAAGAAGCAGTCGCTCCTATGCAGAACACCCAGCAATCAGAGTTGTCCTATGTCTGAGCAACCCATCTTACCCAATCCCCTGATAGTGAATGCTTATGAATATGGCAGCAGAACCTAAACAAGTCATCTGACATGCAGCTGGACTTGCTGCACAGGATGCACCCCAGCAGTGTAGACATTGCTGCCATCCAAGAACCACACATAAACTTTCTTGGCAATGCACAGGCCACATCCAAGTGGATCACAGTGTACCCTAGCAGTCACCGAGACCAACCTGATAAGTCAAGAGTGCTGATCATGATCAACAGGATGACCATCTCTTCTAACACCTGGATACAGATTGATGTGCTGTGCCCTGATATAACAGCAGTGCAGATAATAACTGCACAAGGTACTTTTTTTTTTTTTTTTTTCCTTCCCCGTTTAAACCCTGTAATGGTATTGCCGTATGGTAGGGTGTACTACACAGGTATTGACACACAAGTAACTGCAAAAGCCTTTCTACTCAACATCAGGACACTATCCTGAGCAAGAACCCCTGAGCCCAAAAGAAAGGAAGAGAAATCATATCCCAGCTGCCGCAACATGCGTACAACCTCCTCATGACACCGACGTCCCCACTGCTCCCCCATCGCTCCTCCCTGTCTCCTAATCTGCATCCGTAACCCCCTCTTTCACCTCCTGTTCCTATATAAAATGGCTACAGCCCCAATCTTACCATCCTTACCGGATCCGTAGGTGTATACTTGCACTGTGTCACACCTGAAACTGGGTTTCAGTTATGTTACATAGAATATACCTTCAACAATATCCTCTATTTTACAAAGCCAATTACAACATCATACAGGATTGACAAGCTACAGATAGTCTATCACCATACCACATGACATAGGGGAAGGAACTAAATCAGGATATACTATGCATCACATGACAACATTCTACAAGAAAAAACACAGGAATGATTATGTTACATCTGAAACTGGGTTTCAGTTATGTTTTACAGCAAAATATCACCCACAATATCTTCTAATACACAACACAAGTTATGCCACAATATTCCTATTACACAAAACAAGTTACAGAACAATATTCCCTATTGCACAACACAAGTTACAGATATTCTACCATTAAGTCACATGCCATATGGGAATGCATTACATAAACCAGGATAGATTATACATCACAAAACAAGACTCCACAAGGACAAATACAGGAATCTCATTGTTTTACATATATGACAAGAACTGACTGCATTAGAAATTATTATTGTTCTGTCACCATTGTTCTTAATTATTTTTATCTTCCATTGTTCATTGACCATTGTTCTACATATATGGACATCCTTATTATTCTTTACCATTGTTCTCATATTCTTATTGTTCTCTTTCATTGTCCTGAACAATGGACAAAGCACCATTGTTCTTTTTTCCCATTGTTCTTTTTTCCCATTGTTCTTTTCCCATTGTTCTATCTTTCTATTGTTCTATCTTTCCCATTGTTCCAAAGCAGTATAAAAGGAGCTCAAAATGTACAAACTACTAGGCTACCCTCCATCTTCAGTAGACAGAGAATTTGTGTGTAATCAGTAGTGACCTCTAGTCAATCCAACTATCTGCTTGAGACAGTGAAACTCAAGAGTATTTGTGAAACTCAGTTGTGATACACATCATCAGTTACTCATTATCATTAACTACACGTTGTAGTATCATTTATTGTCTAATCCACAAAGGATAGATCCAGTTATTCAGTATTATCATTGACTACACGTTGTAGTATCATTCATTCATTGTCTAATCCACGAAGGATAGACCAGTTACTTAGTATTATCATTGACTACACGTTGAAGTATTATTCATTCATTGTCTAATCGACGAAGGATAAGACCTCAGTTGCTCATTATCATCATTAACTACACCATTGTAGTATCATTCTCAAAGTCTAATCCACGAAAGATAGACCTTAGCTGCTCATCCTCTGAAGTAACGAATACTTCATATTATTAAGTATTGACATTTATTCATTCAGGTTCCACGGAGAACTCACATATTCAATAACTCATTTCAGGTTCCACGGAGAACTCACATATTCAATAATTCATTCCAGGATCCACGGCAAACACAATCATTTAGATAATCAGTCTAAGTTCCACGGAGAACATACTCATTCAATAACTCATTCTAAGTTCCACGGTGAACACAATCATTTAGTGAATCAGTTTAAGTTCCACGGTGAACACACTCATTCATACGACATTCCAGCATCATTATCAGCACACCACTTGGAGACTTGTATTGGTTACATTTCCTTCAAACGAACAACTAGAGACTGCCCGATCAAAGATAAACGAACCGGCACATCTAGACACAATTAAACAATTGTGTGACAACTGCCACCAAATCCTCCTCATCCATTACCACAGCTACCTCCCGCAAACCTGCTATATGCGTGCAGAATCCTGGCTCCCACTTGCTGTCCTCTAGTGCTGGATCTATTTTTTCGATTAGGTCCAGCCATATCCCAAAATCGTGCATCAGGCTGTGCAAGGGAGCCTCATGATGTTTCACCCTCCTCCTTGCTGCCTGCCTCACATGAGCACATAATGGATGAGCCTTCGGCAATGTGGCTATCTGCATGGCTGCCTTCATGCAAATCTTATCTATCAATATACCCATAGGCAGCAGGTTAGTATGAGCATCCAATGTGTCTGTCACTGTAGACCTCATTGCTCCTGTGATGGCCAACACAGCTCTCCATTGAATCGACGCCAGTCTCTTCACAATGGCTGCACCTCCCTGTTTACCATGCCCCGTACCTGAACCGAAGCACACATCATCAGCTTAGGGATAGCCACTGAAATGTATAGTCTCCACATCGCTGCTGGAGGCACACCCTTTGAAACTTTTGCGATCTGTTGCATCTGCGCCACCCACGCTTGCCCCTTTGCCACCATACTCGCCCCTTGTGCCTTCCACCACAGTTCCCAGTCAATCAGAACCCCAAGGAACTTGGCCAGTTCTACAGACAGAATCCTTTGGCCCTGCAATATCAAGTCCTCTCCCCGCCTCGACAAGTACCTGTCCCGAATGATCTGCGCTCACTTATTGGGGGTGCCAAGGTCATCTTGCAGGCCCGCTTTAAACACGACGGGATCGTGTATTCCCGGTCGTCGACTCATCTCGGCAACAGTCTGATTTACTTCTATCCGGATGGGATCAAGACTACTGTTGTTCCGGGCACAATTAAATATATAATCCGCAAGGCGCAGGATCAAATCTGGTTTGCTGTCCAGCGACACCTTGACGTTTCTCACAACACCCCAGATCCATTCTCCCCATACCCACATTTCCCCGCCAAACTCTATTCCACTGCCCTCGGAAATCTGGAGATTGTTGAAGTTGATTGGATAATGTCACACTGTGCCTGATGGCAAATATCATCAGAACATGTCGTCATCTTGTCTCTTTCCAAGGTAAGCAATTTACTTTTGTGACGGAATAATCTTATTCAGGAATAACACCAGTTTTGAATAATTTTATCTTCTCTCATCTATAAATTCAAATTCAAATTTGCGGTTCAGTCCCAGCATTGTGTGACTCCTCGGACTTTAGATACATAGCTAGGGCATCGTGTGCAATGCTGGCTACTGGCTTGTTGGGATATAAAGCCCACTACCTGAGATTGTAAGAGTGGAGCGAGGCCTTCAGATCGAGTTCTCGGCAAGCTCATGGAACGAATCGCCCTCATGCTCATGGGCAAGTACAAACCTATATACGACCCTGGCTGTGCGTTGCGAGTCTCTGTTGCATCTGACTTTTTTTGTGTGCTGACAGGAGGTGTCGCGGAGGTGCAGTGGACTACGGGGACTGTGATTGTGATGAACTCCGAGTCGTGGAGCATGCGGGTTATGGGACACAAGGAAGAGCAGCTCATTTATTGGAAGCACACAATGTACAGTACTCCAGGGGGCTGAAGGAGAGCTGCGAGAGACAGAGGATGTAAGCATGTATGGTGCAAACTCTTCGTCAACTGGGGTAGTCGTGCCAAAGATAGCGGGGAATGACTCCGTCAGTGTCGAAGACTTGGGCAGGGCAGGTGTTGAAGTCTGTGCAAGCAGATGTAATCAAATAGTGACAACCAATATGGCATCAGCAGAAATATACGTGGAATCCCATGCCTCCAGAGCAAGCCTCTGATTGCTCTGATAAGTCACTGCCCATGATGTCTGAGGGCTACTCGACTTGTTTCATACTAGGCATGGTATACCCTCAATCTCGAGCCGCATTTGAATGTCGATGTATGACAACTCGAGTACCTAACGAAGAAATGCAACTGGGGGTGATTTGCTGTCGTTGTTGTTTGGGCTGCATAACTCCTAGAGGGGTCGAATCATGAAATATAGAAGACACAGATGGTCATTGACGAGAATAAAGTGATGCGTGTATTTTTGTGGGTGCAGGTGTCTCCTCATCATGCCCTCTGCCTCCAAGGCACCATCGCAGGGGGATCAATCATGGGCTGGAACATGCCCCCCATGCGCGCGCACAGGCTTCTTTCGACGCAGATGCCACGAAGACATCAAGATTCATGGCAGGTTGAGCGGGAAGACCCACAGATAATCAGGGAGGACTTGTACCACACAGAGTAGCAGCGCCCATGAACACGATGAAGTCAGCCAGTGGGGCTTGCTTGTTGCATGTACGTTATTGAGAGAGGAAATGTTAGTTGTGCGGTCAGGGACATTCCCTATATGCGCTGGGAAGGAGGAATGCAATTGATATGGAGAGTGCAAACCATCCCAGGAGCATAAAACTAGGTACAGCCGTATTAACAATGTCGAATGAATATCCAGAATCATTGTACGTGGTAGGGTGCTGCGGGTGATTGTCAGGTCCTCGAACCCTGGCGAAGAAATGTGAGGGGAAAGAGCGCTCCCATGTCTCACAGCATGTTATTTTCATTGACGACGATGATGACGATGGCGGCCAAGTAGATCCTCCGAAGAGAACGAAAAACACAGGGAGCGCTGGATCAAGCGACATCAAGTTCGTGGACACGCAAAGTGACGTCAATCTGTTCGGTTGACCATCTTGGCTGCTGCGTCTGAGAGTGTAGTACCTCCACCATGTGTTGATGTAGTGAAGGATCCTTCCAGAAGTTTCACATTTCGTCAAGTGAAAGAAGGGAGTATCTTTTGCAGGTGAGAGGGTTGCTATAAAACATTGACTTACCATTTTCCTTGAACAAAAAATGCCTTCTGTGTGGCTGATTTGCCAGACAAGGCCCAGGCACAACCGTGTATACCCGTACAGCGGTCAAATGCGCTTTCATCAACAAAAATGGCTTGTTCTGGGAAATACTGAGTCCCAAACGTGTATCGATATTTGTCTTCTCCCAATCCGACTGAATGCCTGAACGGCATGGTCGGCTATGAAAGTTGTTGCACCCCTATGTACCTCACCCCCAATACCAAGTGTTCCTGTACACCAGACAACCATGTCTCCAGCAACTCTGACCTTGGTACACCATCACCTCCTTCAAAGTCAAAAAATGTTGCCATTAGATCAAAACGCCCAGCCCAACCTAGTCGACATGGGGATCACCTAAAAGACGTATGCCATGCACTCGAAAACTGGCACTTTCACATTGCGCGTGAACGATATTCACTCAGCTCATTCACAGCAGAAGCCATCCTCCCTGATATCTTACTTACTGACCTTGCCTCAAAGAAATCCATCAAGATAGTTGCCGACATTGACACCACGCCCAGCAAACCATGGATTCTGTCTGCGCAGCATGGGCAAGAGGTCCTCAACTTGATAGATGATGCAGAGCCGGCTGAACGAGAGAGACAACAGCAGGAGAGGAAAAAGAAGAGAATGGCTGCGACGCGAGAACATCAAAAGAGACGCCAGGGGGATGAACATGCTGCTCGGAAGTCCAAGCAGCCAGCGCGTGAAGCCAGTAAGCGGGCCGGCCAGACACCTAAATGTGCTTATTGGTTCGTCGATATTCACTGCAGCATATCCACACTATGAGCAGGTGAGCATCCTGTTCTAGTAATGACATTTACACTGTTTACCTTGCTGATCTGACAGACACAGCCATTTGAAGCTGTCGATTACACGGCAACATCAGCACCATTTCTGCATCCACATGCTTATTTGCAGGTACCCCCCATGCCGCTCTCGAACCCACAACTGATTGTACCCTCACTCTCAACTTCCCATGCAACCAGCAACACTGCTCCCGAACCCTGCGTGATCTAAGTCGACATCTGAATCTGACAACACCTCCCAGTCTTGTTCTGTTGTCCTCTCAAATGTTCAACTGTTAATCCAGTTTTTTATTACAGGCTTCAGCTGCAGGTTTTGGAAACCTGCTGATATGAACTTTTCGGCGTGATTCCTCTTTCCTTCGATCACTCGGCCAGGCTCATATATATGGACTTTGGCGAGACTTTTGGAGTCTTTCGATATCCATAGCCTGATGATTCGTACAGCAGGATGTATTTTCTTAAGATACTCTCAATGAATATTTGGGCCCTCAGAGTGGTATGTAACCTCCAATGTATAGGTACGTCAGTATGATATATACATCGAACAAATATTTGCTTACCATAAGATCATGCTCTTGGCTTGATCTGGTACGAATTCATCAGGTTTGCCAATGCTGTTGATATGCCAGCAATGATTACAGATAAAGTCTCTACACCGCAACAGCAGTAGTTTAGTACCACCTTTCATGTTTTCTAACTACTGCCAGTGATGTACCTGACTTCTGGTGGCCATTCCTGTTTCAGGCCTTGTAAGAGTTCCAACATTTCAATCGTGTATTTGTTGTTACAGTCGCCAGCGAACCGGAACAAAAGGTGCAGTAACATGTCTTCCATCAACCCAACGACACTGATCAAGGACAATATAGTGTAGGATGATTCCACATGACTGTCTGTCGTTTTTTCGGCTTTGTGTCCATTTCATTTTGTCCTTCACTTGACGCATGCTTACGAACAAGGACCTCGGCCAATGCTCATAACTGTTCTGGAGTTCTCGACCTCAGCTCTGCCAGGTTTTTTACGCCACCCACAATCAACCAGTCCTCTCGCAAGTGAGCTTCTGCTGTATGATATAGACCTCTTCCAGGTCGTGATGAATGGGCCTTTTGTCTGCACAGATCTGAGACCCATGCATTCCACATCAAAAGCATGTGAGAGGCCTCCACCATTTCCTGTGCCAAGATATTGTGTGTGTAGTGAGTTTGCAAAGGCCATCTGCAGGTGCAGCCACCCAAATGCTAAAACCAGCCAGTCAAGTCGATCAAAAGAATTGAAGTCCTCGGCACAAAATTTTGCAAAGTCCACAAAGAAGGTCCACTGTCAATTGATCACCCATCCATGCAATGGTCTTTTCAATCCCGATCTGAGTGTGATCATTAAATGTGTTTAATCATAACTGCCTGAACTATTCAAGAAGTAATTTGGTCTGATCCTCATAGCTTACCTCGGGGAATATTGACAGTGCCCAACATGTACTGTGATGTAATGTTTTCGCGACCACTTGATTGACAGCAGGGGGGACTTTCACAACTGGCATGTTGCAAACTCAAATTGGAGTGAATCAAGAAGAAGACACAAGTCACGGTGGGTTATATGGCGCTGAATATATGGGTATAATATTTGCACAAGATCCATGATGTTGAGAACAGGAAGTGGGTTTTTCAGTCCTTTGGCTTGAGCTTCCTGCAAGCTTCGGTTGACTATGGAATGGTGTCATGGGAGATGAGCCAGGGATATTTACACATCATTTTGACAACTTCCTCCATAGCATTCTTGGATATTGTGCCGACTGCAGTACGCGTCCATTTCTGACTCGTTGTGAGTGCTAACACATGTAGGGTGTCAAACCCCTTTGCTGATAAGCCATGAAACTTGAGGTATATCGAAAATATTTTCTGAAAATGGCTCCAGTGCTGATTGCACAAATAAACATTGTGATGATCATGACAATAATCTGCATGTGGCCTCAGTTACATCATTATTACAAGGAAGTATATACCTTCGAAGGGTTTCTTTTCGTGTTCCGTTTCACCTGCTCTGGACTGCGTCCCATTCTCCAAAGCAGATGCCATAAATTTGGTGCACACTGCTACATGTCGACAATCATTTCGTCAAATATTACACTTGTCGAAGCCTCTTCGGTGAGGTCATTGCCTGTTTGTGAGTACAGCATCTTCCCAACACCTTTCAGTTCTTCCTCTATGATACCTTGCATGCATTCACCTGCAAATTCTTCCATTACAGCTTTCGCAGAACCTGATCGAGATTTATGTGACCTGGTGGCTTCTACCAGCGTCGTAAAATTATCAGAAGCTCTATACTACTATAATATAGTTAGGAGCGACATTCATGCATATTGAATTACTGAACACTGTGCAGTTGACCATGACATTTCCCCAACTGATTGCATGAAGGAAAATAGGCAAGTTTATGCCTGCCATCCAATGCATAACGGATTCGACTTGTTAGGCCTCCACGTATGTCCCCTCGGAGATGGTTTGTATAAGTCTGATGGATTGGCGGCTTGCTTGGAATGTATGCGGAAAGTAATGTAAGTCATGAGTATAGTGAGTGCAGGCCACACTTGAAGCGGGCTGATCGGGGTATAACTAGTTGCAGTGGCCTCCGGGACCCAATAACAGAGGGGTACCAGACTAACTCCCAGTCCTAGTCCCCCCAGAAAGTTCCGGAATTGGCGATTCCGCCCCTCCGAGCCTGCGTCCGGGTCAAGGGGCAGACTAGCCCACAATATAAAATACTACACATAGATAATACTGTTGTAGTTGTACTGTAAGGTTCAGATAATTGCACGGTAGCTTGGGAGACGTTTCACAGCACGAAATTCAAATTCATGTTCATGCCTGAAGATGTTTTCGAGGGCCTCCTGGAAGCCAAATGACTTGAACTCTCCATAAAACTTTATTGAATGTCCCTGAGTACGTGCCAACTTGAAGCTGGGCCAACAGCGCCACAGTTCAGACAATGACTG
This sequence comes from Hygrophorus pudorinus, assembly GCA_003314045.1. Lineage (NCBI taxonomy): Eukaryota > Fungi > Basidiomycota > Agaricomycetes > Agaricales > Hygrophoraceae > Hygrophorus > Hygrophorus pudorinus. Next base: position 42,981 of record QLPF01002323.1, read on the forward strand.
AGGGAGGCAGATATTCTGGTGAACAAAACACATTCTTGAGGGTGGGCTGGGAGAAGGAGGCTGGGTGTATCCACAATGCAGCCAGATCTGTCCCAAGCGAACTCCTTTGCAGCCATGCCACCAAGCATCGCCAAAAGTTGAATAAGAGAGTTGTGAAAAGTGTAGAAGTTGAGAAAGAGGGCAGATGCATGTGTTACATTGTCTATGCGTCCAGGTATGCCGAGCCTATCATGCAACCACGCGATGATCTGGTTCTCAACTCAGGCCACCAGCTGCTCATGTATCCGCCAGTCTCTCAGATGTCGCATTCGTTCCTGCAACTTGGCATGGGCTGGCACGACCTTGATGGGGATGGACTTCTCTGATCGCTTCCTTGTAACTTCACGTGTGACATTCGGGAATTCCTTCATCACATTGTCCCAAGTACGCAATATATTCATGGTTTGCAAGAGCAGGCGGTCGAAAGTTTCACACCGCGTGTAGAGAAGCCTTTGAGTAGTGAGAATACTAAGATACTTGGTCAATGTAGGGTCGAGACTGGCCTAGGTTACTATCTATGCTCGATGCACTTGTCATGCTGATTGATATCATCGCAGAAAGCCCGTTCGAAGATGCTGCAATGGACCTGGTCGGCGGGAAGCCTACGAGTAAGTGATGAGTGCCTGAGCCAGGACGCTCGGACGTGGCAGGAACGTTATCGAATTGGGAACTGGAGTGGGGGAAAGGCGCATAGAAAGAGGACTTGGGCCGGATGGGGGGTGGATGGGTGGGTAGCGACCAAGGGCATTTGAGGGTGGCCGGACAAAGCGGGGGCGAGACGTTGGCTGCTGGAAAATGTCGCCTGGCCTGGGGCCTCGTTCCCAAGGTTCCGCAGAGAAACCGGGATGCGAAGGTGGGCCCAAATCCTATCGCCTACTGGTCCACTCGGTCCCAGGTGTGATTCCTGAGAGGCCAAGCCTGGGCGCAGGCAGTCACTTTCGACCTTAATTCCCTGGACTGTAATGCCCAGGGCACACATGCAGGCTATATCGTCTCCATGTGCTGAAGGGACTTCCAAAAGACCACGGGCAGATATGCAGGACCAGTGGGAGGTAGCAGGAAGTACAGCACAGAACTCAATGCCCCAGACTGTACTGCCCAGGGCACACATGCAGGCTATATCGCCTCCATGTGCTGAAGAGCCACCACGGGTGGATGTGCAGCACCAGTGGTGGGTAGCAGGTAGTCTAAAGGATGCAGTGGCAGTCTGTGGATCCCTGGGAAACCCAAAAGACATCGCACAGGTGGTGGTTGAGAGTAAGGAACCGTCTCTGGGAAACCCAAAAGATGTGGTGGGGAAGAGAGAGACAAAGAAAGTTGAAATGACGCAAGGTTTAACTTGTTTGTATTTGTTTTGTCACATGACCTGCCCACAACTGGACTTCATTAATTTGATTCCACTACCGTCATTGCAACTTCCCCCATCTGCCCAGGGTTACCCTGACAAATCATCCTTCGTGTGCTAGTCAACCACTTACCTTCATTTGGACCTCCCAGTCCCGCAACTTCGCCCCTGCCACCCCTCACGTCTATGGCCAGAACAAGAGCCACTGCTAAGAAATGTGTCAGGGCCGTAGCCTCGCGTCACCCACTTGGCAATGCCAAGCATCAGCTTTTGAATCCTCCGCCCTCACGCACCCAGATCACAGCCCCGTCCACACCCCCTCCTTCAAGTCCGTTGTCCAGTCCTCCTTCTAGCCCTAAAGCAGATGTGGGCGGCTTGGTTGGTCCAGCGCCTGGGCCACCCGTCGGTCCAAGTTCAATGGTGAGCACATTGCTCCTGATAGTCTGTCATAGCT
>QLPF01002329.1:0-13733 GCA_003314045.1 Hygrophorus pudorinus
CAACTTCAGACAAACGGACTGGACAGCCTTCAATGAGGAGCTCGCAGCCTGCCTCACTGACATCCCACTCCCTGTCGTCCTAGAACATGAAGATACCTTTCAAAAAGCGGTCGACAATCTCACCGAAACCCTACAGGATGTCATCTGCACCACAGTTCCTATAACAAGGCTATGCCCACATTCCAAAAGGTGGCAGAGAAGGGATTTATCAGACCTCAAAAAGCACAAAAACAAGCTAAGTAGTGAATCATGCAAATTCTGTGCTATCCCGGATCACCCCTCACATGAACAACACAGAGCAATACAAAATCAGTACGGCGAATGCATACTGAAGGCCAAACAACAACACTGGGCTGAATTCTTAGAGGACGCCGAGAAACGCGAGCTATGGGTAGCAAACAAATATATTTCCAACCCCTCGCCTCACTCATCTCCATGCTCCCCAGCGGCATCGTGGATGTGGTTACCTCAAATGCCAGCAAAGCCGAACTGCTGGTCAAGCAATTCTTCCCTCCTCCCCCAATGCATTCCATGGTCCCCATGAGTGGGCAAATATCGAAGGAGCAGATCCTATGCAAAGTCGCAAAGCTTGGCCCAGACAGAATTCCTAACATCATACTAATGAGAAGCATTCACCTTATTCTAGATTACTTACTCGAAATTTACTGTGCAGTCTTCAACCTAGGTACATACAACGATAGATGGAGGGAGTTTACCATGGCGGTACTTTGCAAACCAGGAAAACCGAGATACGACATTGCCAAGGCTCACTGTCCCACCACGCTATTAAACTCCATCCTGAAGGTGCTAAACGCAATCACGGCAGAAGACCTCTCATATCTGTGTGAACCACACAAACTCCTTCCCGACACACACTTCAGCGGCCACCCTGGTGATCAACCTCCGACTCTATGCAACTACTCATACACAAGATCAAAAACGCGTGGCACAAAGGGAAAGTCATATCTGTACTATTCCTGGACATCAAGGGTGCCTTCCCCAATGCTGACATCAACCACATACTACACAACTTACACCAGCGGCGCATCCCCGAACCCTATGTGCAATTCATCGATAAGTTGTTATGCAACCGTAAAACTTGGCTCAAATTCAATGATTACCTTTCGGAACAGTTCGACATCCTGACTGGTATTGGTCAAGGAGACCCTCTCTCTATGCTACTATACCTTTTCTATGACACAGACTTACTAGATATAGCCATAGGACGCAACAAGGCCGCACTAGGATATGTAGATGGCACAATACTGTATGCTGAAAGTGCCACCTTCGAGGACACCAACACAGCACTCACAGACATGATGAACAGACCCAAAGGGGGTTACCAATGGGCGGCAGCCCACCATCACTCCAAGTTTGAAACATCAAAGTTCGTGCTAATGGGTTTCACATGCTGGCATGAGAAAAACACAACAGGGATTGGTACTATCCCACTAAAAAGGCAAAGCATTGTACTAAACAGCATTACCATTGAACCTACCACTCACAGCAAGTTCCTTGGCGTAACCTACAATCAGGAGCTAAGATAGACACTACAAGCCAAGACAGTGCTCGCCAAGGTGACCAGCTAGACACTCTTATACAGATGTCTAGCAAAACAATCCACAGGTATCAGATACAAACTAATGTGTCATCTGTACCTTGCAGTAGCAGTCCCAAAGATCACATATGCGGAGACATCTGGTACACCCCCATTCGCACCAAAGACAGTCACAAAATACACAGTGGGTCGGTAGCTATCACCAACCAACTCACTAAAATACAGTGTATAGGAACTCTAGCGATAACCAGCGCCATGCACTCCACAGCAACGGACGTCCTCAATATACACACAAACATTCTACCAATTGACCTGCTCCTCAATAAAGTATGCCATAGCACCGCAGTCCGGCTAGCCACCCTACCGTACACACATCCCCTACACAAGCCACTACATACCAGCACAAAATGTTATGTAAAAAGACATCGCTCCCCCCTGCATCACCTCATGCATGTTTACCGCATCAAGCCCGACAACATAGAAACCATCACTACCACCTGCAGACACCCTAAGCTACAAAACCCTTTTGTCACGATCACAGCAGACACACAAGAAGACTCCATTACCTTGCATAACGAAGACTTAGCTAATATAAAAGTATACACAGACAGTTCAGGATACACTGGCTCCGCAGGAGTGGCAGCGGTACTCTGCAGAGGCAATGCACTGCCCAAAACACTATGCTATCGCCTAGTCCCACTCACTTGGCACATGACCCCGGACTTAGAAGCTGTCGGCACCATTCTGGGACCACATCTACTCGAGGCAGAACCCAACATATCCACAGTATCCATCAACATAGATAACCAAGCAGTTATAGCTGCTACACACATCCACAAATCCTGGCCTGGTCAACACATCATCATCAGGGAAGTGAGGTTAACCTGACAAGGCCTTATATAGCATTATAAGATATAAAATGTCACCAATATCTGCAATTCTTACATATTGCCTTGCAAAGCTTTATATATATAGGATGGCCTGGCCATAGCCACCAGGTATAGCAGGATGATGGTTATGGGCCTTGCTTTCAAGATAGATATTCCCTTGGACAAGCCTACAACTTTGGGGGGATCACACTATTGGTATCTGACCTTGTGGGCCTGGCCATACCCACCAGGTACAGCAGGATGACGGTTAATGGCCATTGCCTGTAGGATGGACATTCCATTGGGCAGGTCTGCAACATCAGGGAAGTGAGGATAGTCTTACAAGGCATTTTCCTTGTATTATAATAACTGCATTATTTTGTAAGGTCATATATACATAAGTTGGCTTGATGAAAAGTGCCAGCAAAATCAGAATGATGGTTACAGACATTGCCTGCCATAGTGACATTTGCTTAGACAGGTCTGCATGGTTGAAGAGATCACAGCATTACTATCTAGTCTTACAATACTAGGCTGGCCTGACAAAAACTGCCAGCAACATCAGGATGATGATTATGGTGATTGCCCACCACAGTGATATTGGCTTAGACAGGTCTGCATCATAGATAGATCACACCATTGTTACCTGACCTTACAATTCACAAACAAGTGTGCCATATTGAGAAATCATAGACATTGATTGACAACATATAGTATTAGAAAATGATTACAGTCAATGCCTTGTTAATCGCCTCTCACATGTCCTGCAGCTAGGGTGCGGATCTAGCAGGTCCCCTGTAAACCGTACAATGACAAAGGTAGTGCTGGGAGGACTGATCCATCCCTGTGTTTTTTTTGCCCGCAGTGTGTGGTGAATGGTGCTGTGTTCATGGGTCATTGCTTCTGATTAATCCTGTCCACCCTGTTGTTGTGGGCTCATGTACTGTAGTGTAGTAGGTATTTTTGCAATAACATTCACTGTGATATCCTATGCCTGAAGGTAACATCTGAGCCTGGCTGTGTTTTGCTGCAAGTACCTGCATTTGCCGTCTGATAAAACTCCTGCATGTAGTCACATAGCCATTTCTTCCACAGCCACGCTGGGGTTGCCTAGGGTGCCATGTGGAGCAGAGTCAAGTGCCATCCCCCTCCATCCAGTCTTCAAGGGTGGTTTCATTGGAAAAGCTGGCCAAGATCTGAGGGGTCCGTCTGGTGGTGTTAGTTAATGTAGCCTCAGCTGTAATAACTACCGTTCAAACAATATAAACAAAATTACCAAAAAAAAGGTGCATTCAAGTCTGTGCCACTCCCACTGCTCCCTGCATTCCGCTTGCTCCCTACATGCATCCTGCTCTCTGCACTCCTCCCGCTCCCTACATGCATCCTGCTCTCTGCACTCCTCCTGCTCATCTCTCTTGCTGTGCTAATCTTAGCTAATTAGCATACAATGATTGCACCGATGGTGGGGGGTATGCCTTTGAAATGGCGGCCTCTTTATCCTCATTACAGCCATTCTCATGGATTGATAGCCGATCACAATATTGAACTGCATCCCATGGTATAATGGCTGAGATCATGTGAAGATCAGTATATATAAAGTGTTCGGTGACCAACAGGCACTCACATGGATTATTGTATGCCTCTACTAAACAGCATGCAATGCATTTGCAATCAGTCATTAGATTGACAGAGACAGACAGAGGTGGGACGATTGGTGTGATCCAGATAGATTGCATCAAGTTCCCTGTTCTGTCTGTGGTTTCCAAGTGGTGATGCTGTAATTTGTGTTTGAATAGATCAATCAGATATTGTGAGGCTGTGTCTGTGAATGTGAGGACTTGGATTGATCCATGTTGATGGGCCAACAAGGGCATTGCTTAAGTAAGCTATGACATGGAGGTGTTGTACAATTGGTGGTCGACAAACTGGGAATGAGAGCCAGAGGTGAAGGTCAAAGGGATATTGGCCTGCCCATCTTCAATGGCAAATGTAATATTGGCTAATCTATCTGTAATGAAAAAGGGAAATCTCAGCCCATCCATCTTCAATAAGTAAAGGCAATATCAGCCTATCTATCTCTCACAAAAAAGTGAAATATTGAGAAAGTAAAATACCGGCCAACCCATCATTAACAGGAAAGTAACATATTAGCCAATCCATCTCCAATGGGATAATGCAATGTCAGCCAACCTAGCTCTAATGAAGCACCTCAATATCAGCTAACCCATTGTTAACAGGAAAGTGAAATATGGGCCAATCCATCTCCAATGAGAAAACCCAATGTCAGCCGACCTATCTGTAACAAGAAAGTGACAATTGATCGATCTATCTGCAATGGGATAATGCAATGTCGGCCAACCCATCTTCAATGGGAAAATGCAATATCAGCTGATCCATTGTCCATTAGAATCTCTCATCGTCCTCATCAGATAACTCATCATTTACAAATACAATACTTTGCTCAGCCGACCCATCTTTCATGATGAGAATGCTAATGTCAGCCGGTCCAATTTTTACGACTACAATACTAATGTCAGCCAACATCTGCTGTTCCATCTCTAATGTGATTTTGTCACTAGAAGGGCTGCAAACTCCATCTTTTCTGCCTTTACCCCCAAAACTAATATATGTCTCTATCAAAAGACCACCTGGATCTCCTGAGGCTTTGTTTTCTTGAGGTTCGCTGCATTGACAACAAAAATGGATGAAACATCATGTGAGTGCATATATGTCATCTATCTCGCACTATCAAGGTGATACAGGGGATGTCTGTTCTGATATAGCCTCTCAACACTCTGCTGGGTATCCTTGATCAGAGCAACTTCATATCTAAAAGGTTAGAGGAGAATGAAGAAGGGGACAACTTCTTGATGGAAGCACGATTTCTCGCATGAAATCCATCATTTGCTCATGTGAAACTCGCATGGAGAGCACATGGAGTGCACATGGAGTGCTTCTCTGAGAAGCACCAATGCCATGTGGGTTCCAAAAGAAGTTGCGGCTATGTGAAACTTGATTTCTTTTCGATCACGATATAGTAGACACTGATTTTCACGCCTGGTGCGGAAAGTAACACTGTGTGACCAATGTGACCACCATTCCATACCTACGGGGGAGTGGAAAACAGTGATTGAACAATCATTATTGAGCAAATCTGAGCAATAAAATTGGACAAATTGCAAACTTGCATATTGGATTAAACCCTCCCCCCACATTGAAAGAGATGGACTCAGAAATGTGAGCATTGCTGGCAAAGAAAGAAAGAAAATGATGATTGACAATGGGGCTTTTAGAAATTGGAAAAATTGGAACTTTGACTATAAATATTGGATAAACCCTGCCCCAAACACACATTGAAATACTACAGACTCAGAATGTGAGTTTGGTTGTTTTTTTGGGAATTCAATAATGATTGATTATGGGTTTTTAGAAATTCAGCTATGGAAATTCAACTTGACTATGAAGAAGTTGATGGGATTGAATATGTGAATTACCTGTGCGTGTTCATGTCAATCTGATGAAGGGTTTTTGACACTGATGATAATATTATTTCAACAGAAATAATATATTGAACCTCCACAAACACCAGAACGTGATCACCAAGGAGAGCGAGAGAGAGAAAGACTGCAACGGCTACAGATGACTTCTCCATCTATTCGTCGCCAGCATGCATATGAGCGGCAGCCTGTCCCTCAGCCAAATTTTGGTGCCCCTCCAATCATACCAAGTGCAGGTCAGGTGTTCCAGCCATTGGAATACAGTTACAACAATCCAGGCCAGGGATCTGTACCTTATCAATACCTGGATATCAGTCTTATGCTGGCCAGCCACCTCCAGCTAGACCAGCACTTGTGAACCGTCATAGGCCAGTGCCAGTAGATCAATATCCTGGGTTGCCTTGACACGATATTGCACACCACGACAGACAATCTGCATATTATAACAAGTGTGGTCCAGTTCCTCCTGCTGCACAACAGACACATACAAATTGGTCTGAGAACTTGGATCAAGGTTTTTGCCAGTGTCATGCTGAACGTGTCCGGCAGCGCCAAAGTCGTCAATCTAGGCCTAACCAGGAAAAGGAGGATGTGGAAGCACAGCAGAGGGGAAAGAGTCAACACAAACTGAGGAGGTCCCAAACAAAAACCCTCAGGAAAGAACACCTGAAGGACAGCAGCCTGAGGCCCAGGTTCAGGACAATCAACAGCAATATGGTGAACGACAGCATCAATATCAGTTGTATTTGCAAGAGCCGCAAAGGCAACGTGAAATTGATGCTGCACAAAGAGACATTGAACGTGTCCAGCAACGTGAACAACTTCACACGGAGCATTCCAGGAGGCTTGCAGATGAGTTGCAGCAGTATCAATTGGAGCAGCAGAGGATTCAAGTTGAACATGGACGACTGCGTATAGCTGAGTTGCAGCAGCATCAATCGGACCAGTGGAGGATTCGTGTTGAACGTGAACAACTGCATACAGCTGAGTTACAGCAACATCAATTAAAGTTGCAGAGGATTCAAGTGGAACGTGAACAACTGCATACAACCGAGTTGCAGCAACTTCAATTGGAGTTACAGAGAATTCAAATGGAACGTGGACAACTCCGTGCAGCCAAGTTGCAGCAACTTCAATTGGAGCAACAAAGGATTCAAGTGCAACACAAGAAACTACATATGGTCGAGTTGCAGCAGCATCAATTGGAGCTACAGAGAATTCACATGGATCATGTGAGACAGCGCACAGCTGAGTTGCAGCAATATCACATGGAGCAGAAGAGGATTCAAGCTGAACACGAGAAGAGATATGCAGATGAGTTACAGCAGTATCAATTGGAGCAGCAGAGGATTCAAGTGGAACATCAAGTGAGATATAACCAGCTTCATCATGATCATCAAGATGATGTCCAGCAGAATGCAGTTAGGCACCAAATGGAGTTGGACCAACGCTTGGATGAGATAGACCAAGGAGAAGATCGTGCAAGACACAATGCAGAACAAGATAGAAGGAACACCCAGGAACAGCAGGATTATCCTGACATCTCACCTGTTCAGGAAAATGTTGCACAACCTATTCCTGCCCTGCCTATTCCTCCAGCATGTTGTGTCTATGTCGAACCTGCCTCACATAACTCCATTGGTCCAATGTCCATATCATGTCCAAAGTGTGGTGCACTCCATCTTCCTGGTGAAAAACTACAAAAATCAACTCGAAACAATCCAAAATTTGGCATGTGCTGTCTCCAGGGCCAAGTTCATCTTGATCGCTTTCCTGATCCACCTCCTACCTTGAAGAACCTCTTGGTTGGCGTGAATCCTATCTCTCGCACCTTCAGAGAGAAGATTCACCAGTACAATGCTGCTTTTGCATTCACCTCTACATCTGTCTCCGTCAATGATGCTGCTGTTGGTGGTACCGGGCCATATTCTTTCTGTATACATGGTGACATGTATCATAAAATGGGTGCACTGCTTCCTCGCAACAATGCTGCACCTGCATATGCACAACTCTACATCAACGATCCCCAGGTTGCTTTGGATGCTCGCTGTCAAAGGAATCCAAATTTAAATCCCATGATAATGACAGAGCTCCAAGCAATGTTACACAATGCTCATCCATGTGTGCCATTGTACAAGCAAGCCTACCAGATCATGATGGAGAAGCCTTCTGAAGAGCAAGCCAATGTTCACACATGTATCATCTTGCAACCTTCTGCTGACAAACGTCGCTTCAACTTGCCTACCGCTGATGAGGTCGCTGCAATCATACCTGGCAATGGAGAAGAAGATATTAGCGAGCATAGAGAGATCATTCTTCGCCTCAAGGCTCCAGACCAAGGTGGCAGCTTGAAAAGGATCAGCCATCTTAATCCTTTGTACTCTCCACTCTATTATGTCCTGCTCTTTCCCCATGGCGAACAAGGTTGGCACACCGAGATTCCCTCTCTTCCTGGCCCAGAAGGTCAGGTTTGCAGTAAGAATGTCTCTCAAAGACGTTACTATGCATACCACCTCCATCTTAGAGAGAACCATCCAGACACTATTTTTCGTGGAGGTTGTTTGTTTCAACAATATGTTGTTGATGCTTGGGCCTCTATCAAAAACAGCAAGCTTTTTTGGCTCAGAACACACCAGAAGGATATTAGAGCTGATTTGTATCAAGGTGTGTATCTTGGCAAAAGCACAGTGCAAATCTCTTACTGATTTGATCCAAGGTGTTCGTAATGCAGCTAATGCTGTTGCTGGGAATTATGATGGTCCTGCAAATCTTGGTGAACATGGAACCCGTATCATCCTTCCTTCCTCACATTCTGGCAGTACTCACCATATGTATCAGCTCTTTCAGGACTCCATGGCTATTGCAAGGCATTGTCAAAAGCCAGATCTGTTCATGACCATGACTGCAAATCCAAACTGGCCAGAGATTTAGGAATCTTTGCTTGAGCTCAATGCAGATGTCAATGGTGATCCTGATAGTCCTCCAAAATGTCAGACTGCTTCAGACCGCCCGGACATTGTCGCACAGGTCTTTAACCAGAAGATGCAGGCTTTGTTGAAAGATATCAGAGATGGTGTCTTTGGTCCAATCGCTGGCTTGGTGTATACTGTCGAATTCCAGAAACGTGGTTTGCCACATATGCATCTTCTCATCTTCCTACGACAACTCTACAAAATCCATAGTCCTGATGATGTTGATAGCATTGTATCAGCCCAACTCCCTGATCCTGCTGCCCATCCCATGTTGCATGAAACTGTCACCAAGTGTATGCTTCATGGTCCCTGTGGACCAGAATATCCAAACACTCCATGTATAGTCGATGGCCAGTGCAGCAAGCATTATCACAGGGATTTTTGTGAAGAAACCCGCTTTGAAGACGATGGTTATCCAGAATATGCCAGGCCAAACAATGGTCGCACTTTCACCACTTCCAGGGGTCATGTCTTTGACAATCGCGATGTCGTCCCTTACTGTCCATTTCTCTCTGCCAAGTACAATTGCCATATCAACATCGAGATTTGCACTTCCATAAAGGCAATAAATTACATCCACAAGTACATCTACAAAGGCCATGATCTGGCTACTGTGGAAGTCGGCCAGCAGGAACAGGTGGATGAAATCAGAGATTATGTCGATGGTCGTTATATTGGTCCTGTCGAAGCATGCTGGCATATCTTTGAATTTCCTATGCACGAGGAAGCACCCACTGTTTATCGTCTGCCCGTCCATCTAAAGGATCAGCAGATGGTTTTCTTCAATGCTGACGATGAAGCAGAGGATGTTGCTGATCGTGCAGAAGGAAAGGACACTCAACTCATGGCTTGGTTCAAGGCAAACCAAACTCTTCCAGGTGCTACCAATTATCTCTATCAAGATTTTCCTCAGCATTTTGTTTGGGTCGCCAAAGACAGGAAATGGAAGGTTCGCCAAAGTAAATTTGCAATCGGTCGCATGCATTTTGTCCATCCCTCAGGTGGAGAACGCTTCTACCTCCGCATGCTTCTCACTATCATCAAAGGTGCAAAGGATTGGGATGATATCAGAACATTCAATGATGTTCTTTACCCCACCTACAAGGCTGCCTGTCTTGCACGTGGTTTGTTGGAAGGTGATGGAGAGTGGAATCTGTGCTTGCAAGATGCTGGCAATATGCAGACAGGTCATCAGCTGTGAAATCTCTTTGCAGTCATTCTCCTTCACTGCCAACCAACAGAGCCTGCCATTCTTTGGGACCATCATAAAGCCAAAATATGTGATGACTTGCAGGTCAAACTGATTGCACAACATCACATTCTAGATCCAACAGATGATCAAGTCTACAACTATGGCCTCTATCTCATAGACACAATCCTCCGTCAATCTGGAAAGGATCTCTCAAAGTTCCCACCTATGCCTTTGCCAGAGGGTGATTGGAATTCTTTGCCAGCCCACAACAACCAGTTGTTGCAGGAGCAGTTGGAGTATGATCTATATGACCTGTTGCTTCAAAGAGATCAACGCACAACTTCCTTTAACCAAGAACAGAAAGCTGATTATGATGCTATTATGCACTCTGTCTATAACAATGAGGGCAGAGCTTTCTTTCTCCATAGTGCAGGTGGTGGAGGAAAGATCTTTGTCTGCAACACCGTCTTGATAGCTGTTCGTGTCGAAGGTCGTGTTGCATTGGCTGTCGCTTCATCTGCTGTTGCAGCTCTTCTCTTAAACGATGGCCGAACTGCCCATTCCAGACTCAAAATCACTATCCCTGTTCATGAATCTTCCACTTGCAGGATCGAGAAGAATGGGGAACTTGCTGAAGTTCTTCGCAAGACTGGGATCATAATTTGGGATGAAGCTCCAATGCAGCATAGACATGCTATCGAGTCTGTCGATCGTACATTGCAGGATATTATGGGCAACACCAAACCCTTTGGTGGTATCACAATATTGTTCGGTGGTGACTTCCGTCAGACAACTCCAGTCATTCCCAAAACATCTAGGCAGAGGATAGTCAATTCCTCCGTAAAGCGATCTTCTCTGTGGAACCGCATCAAGGTCCTTCATCTCAAACAGAATATGCAGTTGGACAGGACCCCAGAGAGTGATGCTTTCGTCGAGTGGCTGTTGAAGGTTGGCGCAGGTCGTGGTCTCAGCCCTCCTGATTCAAACTCCATCCAATTTCCCCCCAACATGCATTTACAAGACAACTCTGTCAATGGCTTGATCGATGCACTCTATCCTGGAATCGAACAACCAGGTCATCCAGACGACTACTTCCTTCATCGTACCATTCTCTCTCCAAAAAACAATGCAGTCAATGATATCAATCAATCTATGCTCAATTGCTTCCCAGGCGAGGAGACAGTCTTGATATCCATTGATAAAGTCACCAACAACATGCAGAACGTTTATCCCATCGAGTTCTTGCATGAACTCAGAGCATCAGGTCTTCTATTAGCTAAACTTGCCTTGAAGCCTGGGTGTCCACTCATGCTTCTTCGCAATCTCAATGTTGCCAATGGTCTTTGCAATGGCACATGCATGATATTGTTGGAGATCAAACAACAAGTTTTGAAATACCGCATATTAGGAGGTAAACATGCAGGAAACATCGTCTTCATTCCTAGGATCACCATCAAGCCCTCTACAGAGGACATGCCCATCCCCCTCTCACGTCGTCAATTCCCTGTTTGCCTCGCATTCTCAATGACCATCAACAAGTCCCAAGGTCAATCGGTTGTAAATGTTGGCTTGGATTTATGTGTTCCCATCTTCTCCCATGGTCAACTTTAGGTATGTTTATCTTTTTCTTCACTCTTGACTTATTTTTCTCACCAATCTGTCTTTCTAGATTCTTTTCTTCTTTTTTCTTTTCTGTTCTCAAATGACTCTGATCGTGTACATTGTAACTTAGACATAGACTTGACTTGGAACCAGATCAAAAAGTAGTATACTAAATGTGTTGTGTTTATTATTATAATGCAGTTTGTTATCATATTTCAACTTGAATGTATGACTTCAGGGCAGGCATATTCAACTTGGCAAATCTCAGTTTATCAGTCAACTCAACAACTCAGATTAACAATTAATTTGAAAACTCAGATTAAACATTGACCTTTTAGTGGCAGAGCCACGGGTCAATTAGCTAGTGTTTTCTAAGATTATAACATGTCAGCCAGAGCCAACATGACTTCCATCTTTGCTTACTGATGATTTGGGACATCTAAATTGATAAATGTGTGGGGGCAAAACTGTATTCCCACCAAATAGTGTGATCTCAAATGGTTCTGTCAGCTGGAAGAATCGTCAGCCATGGTGTTTCATTCATAACTCAAAGGACTTACCACAGAGTTCTTGAGAGAAAACAAATCTCTTCTTCAACATCTGCAGATCTGCTAGCGGTCAACAAATCATGGCACCATCAGTGTGCCCTGCAGTTTTCCCTTGACCAGTCCTTTTCTTTTGCCTCTCCTCATCGGTCATAAGGAGCATCCTATTCTGACAGTGCCAATGCATCCTTTTCCCCTGTGGCCAATACAGCAGCATGGGCCGATATACATTTAGGTACCTCAAAGGCTCAGATACTTTGAATGAATATTTTGTGAGTGACCCTGTTCTCATGTGGTCTAACTGAATAGTGTGAGGTCCCCACAATATTTCAACTCACATGACCCTTCAAATTGGGGTCTCTAGGTACATTTAATGTTTTTTTTTGTTGGTGAAGCCTCACTGGTCTAACTGGATGACTCATAGTGCAAGGTCCCCGTGTTGCAACCCTTTATTTGTGCAGCCCATAAATTCAGCCATACATTGCGACAACAATCCCCCCACAACTTCAGCACATGTCTAGCCTCAACTGGACAACAAAGTTGCACTTTCAGGGCCCTGATAGGATGCTTTCCGTTTGGGAATGAGTCATGAATGGTTTAAAAGCAAGGTTCTCAAGTCAAGTAAGTTCTCATCTGCTTTACATCATGAACAATCCTTGACTACTTCTTTGTCTCTCTCCCAAAAGGTGAGAACACTGTCAAAAAGGGTGCCCACACCATCACCCAACCTCTCAAGAAAACCAAGTATGTTATTTCAACTCGGTCAAGCCACTCAACCTCCTCACCACCTGACAATGTTGATGATCATCACATCATTGGCATCACTACCTCAAACGACACCTGTGATGACTCCAAAGAAACAACTTGGTAAGTCCAAGTTACTCATTCCAGAAACAGTGATCCTTCAGTTGACCTAGCACTCACCAATCTATTCCTTTTTCAGGTTTATGAGGGCTGCCCCTGCCATTTTTTCACCTGCACTGCGTGCCAATGCAAAATGCTTGCCAGGGGAGTGCACTGCTACCAAGATTCAAAGGACAAAACTTCTACGGCCAATCTTAGACACATCATGCCAACAGGTGTTTCAGGGAGGAGGCTGTCAAAACTGCTATGGACACAAACAATACACACAGTCCCAGTGGATCAATATTCACCATGTTCACTCATCAAGGCTAAAAGGCTGCATCAGGAAAACTCAAATTGGCCTACAGCTGTTTGTGGTACTAAAGGCATGAATTGATTCTTTTAGAATTTTAGCAAATGTTTGTGAAACCAGTTCAGCCACAAAAAGCAACATAATTAAAAAACAGTATTTGTCGCCCAAGATATACATATCAGCTACATGTCCAAATATCTTCATGATTTTATCTTCTCAAATGATGTCATGCAACCAAATCACATTCTGTCCCAAATTGCACAAAAATTAGAACAATCTGATAAGAACTGGCAGAGTTATAGCAATCCGACCATAAACCAAAAAAAAAAATCAATTTGTGCC
>QLPF01002331.1:0-13039 GCA_003314045.1 Hygrophorus pudorinus
TATCAGTCTCAACCATGACAGGACTTGATTTAGCCTCAGATTAGTAATCTGAGGTGTGCATGGTCATAAGGTGCAGTGAATAGATCATATAGATAATTCAGAAGAAAAAAGAACATGAGGGCATTGTGCTCATGCACAATGCCCTCATACTGCTTTTGTGAGTCCTGCTCCTGCTCTTCTGCCACTGCTCCTCCTCCCCTGCTGTCCCACAACTCACTATTTGGGGGATGATGGTATGTCTCAGAGGTCGTGACACATCAGCGTCGTCGTGAGGTGGGTGGTGGTGGGGATGTGCAGGCGTTGTTGTAAGTGAGTGGTGGTGGTAGTGATAATGCGCCCCTTTGCTTTTATATGCAAGGGGCTTTCTCTCTGTCGTTTGAAAAGTAGTTAGTAAGATCCTATAATGAAAATGCACCCCGACGTGATGGCAAGGTGTTGTAAATAGGTAGTGGTGGTGGTGGTGATGTGTAGGCGGCATCGTGAGTGGGTGGTGGTGGTAGGAGATGGCGGGGTGTGGGGGTGACGTGTTGGCGTCGTCGTTGTGCTGTTGGTGGTAATGAATGCGGACGCATCGGTGGTGCCGCCTCGCATATTGCTTGCGTTTGGATGGTAGACGACACTATCGTTCATGTGGTTAACAAGATTATTGATAAAAATGCACCTACTTATACATAGCTGAGGGTGGAAGCACCACCCTCAGCTGTGGTCCCTTGTCCTCATACTTCCCTTGCTGCTCCTGGCATTGTGTTAACGTGGTTGTTGTGGTTCTGCTGGTGGTGGCTATTGGCGTTGTTGTTGTGAGGGTTGGATTGTTGGTGACGTGGATTCCTGCTTATATGAGCACTTCGTTTGAGGTTCTTGTAGGTCCTTAATCGAGTTGGGAAGGTCCTTGGTGCATACTTTGACGCTGGGAATCGGTATGGGCGCATGGGTGATGGAGAATGGGATTAGCGCCCCAGCAATCGTTCTACACACCGGTAGGAAGCCCGAGAAGGCTAGAATGGAAGTAAAGACGAACCTATACACCCCAGATGAAGGAGACGGCACCAGTGTCATCAATGATGTACAGTCTGAGGGGGAGAATGGAGTTATCACACCTCACATCTTAGCAAGCCCAGCGGGTGTTGAGAGCAGTCAAGTAGTGTCTAGAAACATTATTAAAGATCCTTACTCACCTCACAGAACAACCCTCGCATCATCGGCATGACCCACAACTGCCAGCTCATCATCCCCATCATCCCCTGCACACCGCACATCGTTCTCGGATGGCACTTTCTGCATCGCGCTCAACATTACTGGTCTTATTTCTGAGGTCCGTTGGGGTGCGTTATTCGTTTCCATGATGTGCCAGTTAGTTCTGATGATGTTCGGGACAACTATGACGCCATTCTCCCTCTCGGTCGAGTGTTGTCATTGGAAGGTAAATGGTTGCCTTTGTTTGTCGTGTTCATCCTTGACAGTGTTGCCTGTTGACTGTGAACCATGGCAGTGGGTTTCGGGTGCTGGGAACTGACTGGGTACGTCGTTTTACGTGTTCTCCAATTCTCCGAATGGGCCGGTACGACATTGTGTGCTCCCCACTGTGCATATCCCGTGGGTGATGGACGCCAGTGTGCATTGGCACTGCTGCATGCTCTCCACTGGTGATTTGTGGTGGTGCACTTTCATCCAGGTGATTCGTTTGCCTTTGTGTCCATGACATGGCACGGTGTTTGGGCTTGCCATTCCATGTATAGGTTCCTTGGGCTAATGACGTGCCCTTGGACTGGCATGTTGGCAGTCTCAGAATCAGCCCTAGGTGCCTCAATCCTGTGTGGGGTGGAGCACGGCTTGCGGCGGGTGCGTTCTCACGTCCTTGTCGTTTCTTGTGTGCTTTGGCCCCCTGCCGGTCAGTGTTTCGACCTTGCAGTTGTAACAGTAAATTACTCTGTACTCGTTCTCGTCACCTTGTATCGAGCCAATGTCCTCAGTTGATTGCATAGGGGGAGAGCTGTCTGCACTCTCAGGACTATCGGCACCCCCCCCCCACTAGAAAGGGAGTCATTTAGAGTCGGATGGTGAACTAGAGGGGCAATGCACACATGAGAAGCTATGCTGGGGGATTGTTCCAAGCATAATGGAACACCATCCACTCACAAGGACCCTAAACCCCAGGTCTTGGAAAGGTAGGACTTGATCGTAGAAGAGTTGAAGCCGCCAAGCATCTTGCCACGACACTATCCCCGACGCGTGCTTGCCCAATGTCCCTGGAAGCTTCCTGCAGCTTCTTCTTCAGCTTCTGTGCCACGATTATATTCAAGATGTCAGTGATCTGGATATCTTTGGCTGTATAGACTTATGCGAGTTTCTGGGCTTTCAGGATGCATTGCACACGACAGTGTGTTCACGCGACTTCTCTGGTTCATTCCGGTCGTTCCTACGTCGTCCCCGATGGCCCCTTGAGGTCCCTGCACTGGTCCAATGGATGTCGACCTCCTCATCCCTTTTTTGGCTCTGTTGCAACACTCTCCTTCGATCTTGATGTTCTGGATGCCTCTGCCATCACAAACGATTCGTTTGCATAGCCTGGAAATTTTAAATCAATTCTAAAGGGTCCCATGCACTTCTTGATCCGCTCTGGAAGATCCTGGCTCTCCTCCTGCACTTCCTGCCTGGGACCACATCTGCCCTTCGTTCTTGACTTCCTGGCAATCTCTGCTAGCATGGATGATTCATTCGAGAATCTGGAGAATGGGAATGGGAATGCACGTGTGACGAAATTCTGTTTGAGTTGATGTTCGACATCGTGCCTCATTTCATCTGCCTGCTCCATCACAAACTCCTGACTAGCGAGCGAGGTATTTGGCGAACTCGGAGAGGGTGTGGCAGAATGACGCCCTCGGAGCCCACCATGATCGGTGCGTACGTGCGATTGCGTAGAGTCAGGATGAGTGGCATGGCTGTGTGCTCAGAGTGGAGGCCGAGGCTTGAAGTGGGTCACACGACGTTCGGGTAACGTTTGCTCCATTTCTGTTCATGCTCGATGCCCCTCTCACGTTCTAGCTCGTCGATACGCTCGCGGTCTGGATAACTTCGGACCAGTGTTCTTGGTCGATGTAAGAAGAAATTTACACTGGGCGGGCCCAAATCCTATCGCCTGCTTGCCCACTCGGACCCAGGGTTGATTCCTGATTGACAAAGCAGGCGGGAGGAGGGGCTCGGATCCAGGCCGGCGTGCGTGGGCGGTGAGGAGACGAGGGACCGTAGGCGGCTCATCAAAGCGGGGCTGCAGAGGTGGGCAGAGGTCACAAGGAAGCAAGTTTCTCAGAGAAATCCAAAAGACGTCGTGTGAAGCAGGCAGATGGTGAAGGCGGGGCTGAACCAGCGGGCAATGGCGTTGCAGTGGGGCCGGCAGCAGGCAGCAGCTACCACGACTCAATTCCCCGGAATGTACTGCCCAGGGAACACATGCAAACTATATTGCCTGCATGTGGTGAAGAGATGTGCCAAGATGGCAGGCAGAACTGGCCACAACTCAATTCCCCGGATTGTACTGCCCGGGGAACACATGCAGACCATATCGCCTGCATGTGCTGAAGAGATGTGCAAGGACCGACTTGGACTCAGACCAACCGTGAATAACACGTTGTGATTCCTCGTGAGTGAATGGGTTAATCCGATGAACAGCTGCAATTAACGTGCTGTGAACTGAAATGAAAACCGGGTGGTGAATAACACTGCGGTTCCTCGTGAGTAAATGGAATGGAAGATGGTCAACAGCTGCGTAGATAATGCGCTGTGATTCCTTGTAAGTAAATAGGAGTGGAGGATGGTCCAGTACAAGGCCGGTGTAGATAGTTCAACAACGGAAGCTAACACAGTGTGATTCCTCGTAAGTAAACAGGTATGACGACTCGAGCAGAAGGAAAGGACTCACCAGGCTGGTGAGACTTGAAGTAGGAGTTCAACGGCCGCATGGATAATGCCCCACGATTCCTTGTGAGTAATGGGCATGGCGATTTGGTTAAAAGTCGGACCCAGGTCCAGTACTAGCGTAGGCAGTAAGTCAACAGCTGCGAAGATACGCGCTGTGTCGAGCTGCTTAGAGTAAAGGTATGAAGGTAGCTATCCGGATCAATCCAGTCAACAGCTACGATTACTTGTAACGCGCTGCGAGCTGGCCGCAGTGAGAGCCTGAGAGGGCAGGATTCATGCATGTGACAGTCACAGTGCAGACTTTCAAGTTCAACGTTGGAACTCGATCGTGGGATGAAGTCAAGCCATGAAGTTGTACAGGAAAATCAAGGGAGATTGAAAGTCACTTGATAGAATATTTGATCAATTTATTTGAAAATTTCGCCAGAACTTTGCAGCACCAACATCAAATTTTATATACATTTTGAATTTATACGTAACTTCAAGACTGGCAAATATACAGTGAATTCCGAGTCCAACACAATTCCAGAAAGAGACTACTCTAGCAATCATGATAGTGCAAAAAAAGCTAGAATGACAAGAATTCAAAAGGACTCGTCCATAGTAGCATACCAATGGATTTGCTGATCGTTTAATACATTTGTTTCCCAACCATGTACTTCTGGCTCTGCAGTGCCGGCCCACTCACAGCCCAATACTAGTAATCTATCTCATGTCCTGTATGTCATATCTATAATACAACAAAAACCTGAGGACTCAGAGAATGTTGTAACTGGTGGTGGCAACAATGTATCAGCTTTACTACTCTCAATTTGGTACATTGTCTACGTGTCATTCAGTGAGCCATGTGTTTTGTTCTGACTTCAGAAGTCAGCCTATTATGTTGCGGTGCCAGTGAGTCCGGCAGTGGCAGCCAGGCTGAGTTTGCACTCGCAGCGCGTTATCCGCAGCTGTTGAGGCTTTCTTTTCTTCTCTCACCACATCCGAGTCTCAGGTTGTTGACACTTGCCTTCTCTTATCTCTCACACACACATCATCAGTCTCGCAGTGCGTTCAAG
Source organism: Hygrophorus pudorinus (assembly GCA_003314045.1). Lineage (NCBI taxonomy): Eukaryota > Fungi > Basidiomycota > Agaricomycetes > Agaricales > Hygrophoraceae > Hygrophorus > Hygrophorus pudorinus. The sequence goes on from QLPF01002331.1 coordinate 4,974, forward strand.
TTATTCATAGCTGTTGACACCTTCTTCAAGTTCTCCATTTTCTCTCTCTCTCACACCAAGCTCGCAGCGCGCTATACGCAGCTGTTGACACTTGCCTTCTCTCCCCTGACAGCAGGCTCACAACGCGTTACTCCCAGCTGTTGGGTGACTGGTGCATATTTTTGACAAACTGTTACTGTTCATTTTTGACAATTACATATTCTTACTTGTTTTTAGTTTTGCAGCTGTCGACACTTTCCTTCTCTCACCACACACCTGAGGCTCGCAGCGTGTTATTCGCAGCTGTTGACACTTTCTTTCTTTCTCCCACCACATATTAGGTTCGTGGCATGTTATTCGCAGCCATTGACGCCTTCTTCTCCCTCTCACACGTCATGCCTCCGACCGTTACAAATGAATCAACCTTCTATCGCCTCCCACATTTGCAGTCTTTCCGTGGTTATAATTGTATGCTGCCAACGGACGACTCCTTCCACTTTACACTGCCCCCATTTTCGAGGTATGTCAGGTGCGATGTGGAAATACGAAGCGGTAGCGACTTTCGCCGGTGGGAGCTCTGGTCCCCCAATTCAATCCGGATGTCATTTTACCCCGGGGTCATGCTTGAAAACAAGTACACGTTGGAACCGCACTCCGATCCCCACCAGAGGCGCTTCGATGGGCATCTAGGCATGTTCGACCCGACCATCTCCCCCCAGCACTATAAGCCGGATCGGCCTTGGCTCGCTTTCATCCGTCTCCCAGACCTTGATTGCATCAACTCCGTCCTAATCTACCGAGTCTGGAGATTTTACCTGCTTTCCGATCCACGTGGACAGTCAGATGCATGTAGGGGGTTCATTGTGGAACCATTCATACAAGAGGTTGCTGTGCTTTCCTCACAACTCGATGACAGGATCAAGGAGCTCTTGAAGCTATCCGAAGTTGACGCAAGGATAGGATATGAAGACAATGTTCCCACCTTCCCCACACCGTCGGATGTCTACCATCTACGCAAGGTTGTCACGTTTGAGTATGCCATCGATTGGGCCACATATATCCAGAGGGGGCTCAAGAGCAAGGCAGCATGGATCGCAATGGCGGAGAAAATGGTGGAATTTTGGCCCCCCGACCTCCAACAATTGTGCAAGACAGCCATCCCTCCAGCTGACGATTGACTCATAGGCGTCTGGTTGAACGGGATGGATGAGGAGATGGCCCTTTGGCTTCTCATTCGTGCATGAGTCCCCTGTTTCATAGTGCACGACTACAAACCCGGCGCCAACTTTCCTAGAGGGCGATCAAGGGACATCTTTGACAACTGTAATGTCCCACGTCTCACAGCGCCTTCTTTCACGTCTGGAACATTGTTCGAACAAGCTAGCCGGTATGACCTGTGTGCCCAGCAAGGCAAGTCTCCCCTTGCCCCCCATTTCGATGACTCCTTCTCTGCAAAAGAACACCCACGATTCAACAAGCAGCGTATCCTCTCGTTGTCCTGGGCTCAATATTGGGACCGTCGCGCTGGCCGGTACATAGGACCAGCAGTGAGATTGCTCGCTTCTAGCGAGCCGTCTTCATCAAGTGCAGGCGGACCGCTCGTAGTTCGGCTTCCTGATCCTGTAATTCCTCCTGGCGGGCCATCGACGAGTGTGAGCAGATCGACTATGGTGGAACGTCCTCCCCCTGCTGCCCGCCCACTCGACATGGTCCCAATTGCGCCAGACCGAGTGCCCTGGGTCCGACCCCCGGTCATCATTGGGGTTGGCAGAGGGTCTTGGATGAATTTCTACGAAGAATCGGGAACAGATAATACGCTGTATCTTGTTGAGGGTTCAAAGGTAACTGTCTCCTGTTATTACATCACACCAGTGAAAACTAACATTATGTTCTAGAAATCAAGACTCAGAGGGGATTACGACTACTTGTGGCACGATCGCAAAAACCGTCGCTGTATCTTCACCAACGAAGACCTCGCGCATCCTATGGGGATGCAACCCAATGCACGCAAGTTTGGTGTGCCAGCACCTAGGTGGACATATTATCAAATGGCCACGGTGGAAGGGAAGCGTATCCCGATGAGGCCCTCTCACTGGGTCTATTACGAGAAAAGTCCTGGGCACAGGGAGCTGGGCCAGAAGGCACTGACTCCACTCCCGGAGGAGCTACCAATCATCGGTAGCATGGCTCCTTTTACGAACCATGAGCTCCCCAACCCCGACAATTGCGACATATATGAGATGTCCGGCTCTCTTGTCACCCCCCCCCAACCTCCATCGACTGCCCCTGTCCCCCAAGTTGATGGTCCCCTCTCAACGGACACCCTCTCCACTGCCGCATCTCCGTCCGTCACTCAGCAAACTGACCCCCCTCTGTCCAAAGTCACCGAGGACGATGCACTGTTGTGTGGTGATGGCCCCTCGGATGCCAGGGTCCCCAGGGACACTGTCTCTTTGTCCCCCGCGCCTCAGGCTACAGGCCCTTTCGCCCCCACCGCCACTCAGCCCAGTGCCCCCCCGACCGGCACTGTTACACAAGCTGGTCCGCTCACACACACCCCCTACCTGCCCTTGAGTACCCCACTGCCACCGACTGGCTCCCCCCTCTTGGCCGCCACTACGCAAGCCGACCCCCCTCTCCCAAAAGTCCCTCATTCCCACGTCGTCGAGGATGATACACTGTCGTGGGGTGACTCCTCAGATGCCGGGGCCGCTAGGGATGCTTCCTCTCTGTCTCCTCAAGCTGGAGCTGCTGTTAACCTTGACGCTGGGACCAGCAATGCGGCAATGGTACGACTTGACGAACAGGTTTTCAGGTTGGACATATCCGCACCAAGTGTCGACCTGCCTCGGGCGTCCGATCCAAATCAGTCCGCACTGACAGCGGCTCTGAATCGGAAACGCATGCCATCAGAGTCACCGTCACCTGTACAACGGAAAAGGATCAGACGGGAGGAGCTGGCGCCCACTGGTTCCACGGGTTCACAGGTCTCACTGGCACCTGTGCAAGAGTCTGAGGTGGGCCAACCAAAGCCGAAAGCGCGACGTGCAAAGGGACGACAGTGGGGACGCAGAGCAGGCCATGGGCGGAATCTGATACACGTCGAGGACAGCATGATGGACGAGACATGACGACTGAGGACTCGGACTCAGATAGTTTTTTATTAATAGTAGTATATTATTACCAGTAGTACAGTGAAAAGTCTGTATTTTTTTATCTCTGGCATTGTATTATTTAGATAGTTTTATATCTCCCGTGCCTTTATATCCTCAATGAATTCAATAAATTCGTTCAGCCAATACTAGCAGAGTCACGTCACAGGATCACATGCGCCATACATATGGACTATCATATTGGGACGTTTGCGGCATTGAACCTATGCCATCTTGGAGGGTCATATTCTCTGACTCGGACTACATTTGCGATTGTGGGTAAACACCACCCACTTCGCGGACACTACAGTCAGAAATTCTTTGCGAAGGGACGAAAACATGACAAGCTAGTACCGTTGTACATGGCTGACTTTACAATAAAAAAAGCTGAAACTAAAACCCAAAACGAAAAACAAAAGTGAGTTTGAAACAGAAACAGAATCCTCGTCAGCAGCCAGAATATCTTATATTGAGTTAGTCAGGATGCTGCACCACTAAAGTACGTATGAGATGGGCTACATGCCATTATCATACCCAAATATGACCAAATTTCACCAGGCTTGAAGAGCCTTGGCCATGGGTTATAGGCCATTATTATAAGGTACCCAACCTCGCAGTACAAGCTGAACATAATTACTACAAGTAGATAGTCCACCTAAGCATCCCTCTCACCATACATTTCCTCCATGGCTAGGAATTCATCATCATCGCCGTCATCGTCACTGCCATTACTGCCCGAACTTGAATGGGAGGTCTCTGATTTTTCTGAGTCAAATTCTGATACAGTTGCCGGTACCTCTGGCACATCGCTGACATGGTCATCCACGGCAGCCTCTGCCTGCCCCAGTGCAGAAGCCGCTTCATCAGTAAATTGGCGGACGGGATATGTATGCCCCACACCAAGTCCATAATGATAGCGTATTAGCATATCATGGTCAATGAACCTGTAGGTCACGTAAACATATCGCAATTATCCGATGTACTGATATACTCACCGGGCCACATAATATCGCACCCAATCTGAAGAGTCCCGAGTGCAGTGGGACAGCCCTTTACCGTCGACATGGAGTAAACCCCTTGCAAAAGAAGGGATGATATGACAACCTCTCAAGACATCGGCAGGGTCAATGAAGCCAAATGCATCGTCTTCAGTTACTGATCTGAATTGAAGAGTGTCAAGTTGCTGAGTGCTCCATCCGCCGGTGACACCGGGGCATCTATACCAGCGCACCCACAAGAATTCCATTCGATGCGGTTCATAGCCAACCATTCCTGCACCAACATATACCACATTCACATGATAAATACCCTCGACTCGAGCATACCGAAACGGATGACTAGACGCCCTGGCATCGCTAGGATTAGCCATCACCATAATGTTGCAATGTGATGAGGCCACATGTACTACATCTTGGGAGCGTCTGATGTCATACGTAGTATAATTGATGCAGAGAAGTTGATTTCGGTAGAGACGGTTGTGTTTAAAGAGAACTGAATTGGCATCACATTTGTTTGCATCAGATGGAGCAGTATTCTCGTGGTCAGGAAATATAGGTGAATTCTGCTGGAGTGTGGACACAATACGTGAAAGCAGATGTTGTTTTAGCTTGGGCAAAAAGTTCTATAAATCATCAGAAATCAGAAACAACCCTGAACACAGAGGGGCCATGTGTACCTGAATAGCCAGGTCGCTGGTATTCCTTCGAAGGAATGTGCCCACATGAACATAGTCATTCTGAGTTGCACTGATGTGATGATGTTCCTGTGGTGTGTTTGGTACTGCTTCAGGCTGGAGTCTTCCTTCATGAGTGAGCCGGGCTCAGATGTGGCAAAGACGGCCTGCACGACGTTCTAGTTGAGCCAGCTACTTCACATATTGTCTACGGTCTGTATGCGTGTATCGAGCCTTTGGCGTACAATGCTCAAGTTCTCCCTATGCATTTGTCCATCAGTGTGCAAACTAAATAATAGAAGCTGCTCACTCGGTGGTGCCATACATACTGATCGTGGCTGCGTAGTCACCGAGCGCATGAAATTTGTAAATTTGCAGATTAAATTGCTTTTTCAGCCGACCAGTTTCACCAGAGCACCCGACAGTTGTGGGAGTGGGCGGACTTGGGTGCCCACGTACTGCACCAGCATGTTGACCTCCTCCTGCTTTCTTTACTTGTTGGCGCTTGCGTGCGTCTACCTCACTCTGGAGTTCATGGGTATCGAAAGCGGGACACGTTTGATCAACAAAGTGGCCAAATTTAACACCCAGGTCTTTAGTTGCGTCGTCAGGGAGTTTGAGTGTTGCGTCCGTATGCATGTGAAGTTTTGCTAAGCCATGCCAATGAGCACAGGAAAAGAGCAATCATAAAATGGTTGTATTGTGTGGCTCGGGGAGAAGACCTTCGAAGACAGGTATAGCACACTATAGAACAATGGCTTGTTATTTGACGCGTGATATCTGTGGACAAACCACTTACCTGAAGGAGGTCCTCGTAATCTCGTGCGGCAAGTCTCTTCCTTTCAGACGCATTGTTAGCGAAACACCTGATGGTGTCACTGCCAAAACTGGGGATCTGTCTATAACTGCAAACACAAAAGAAACCATCGGTGGGTATTCTGGTATTCATTAAGCTGGCTCACCTACCGGCAATCCAGCTCATGAATCAAGGCCTTATCTGTGGCTTCCAGCATCCGCAAAAGATGAATGAAGAGGTATTTCCAGACACCAAGCTCAAATTCGTGCATGAGATCAACAACTAGCATGTCAAACAGATTGAAACCGTGCAGGCTGAGTCGTAATGAGAAGGAATTCTGCTGTCAACCATCAGCATTATGCCTCGCATAGTGTGGAATCTTAAATGGACTGCTGTAGGTACCAAAGACTGATGTCCCAAGACGGCATCCACGGAGTTACCACCAACAGCAAAAATTTTCTTGTAAATGATATTTCGTGCCATATTAACCTTTTGTCTCCTGTCGTCATCGTCAATGCATGCAAGAGTCTTGCACTGCTTCATGTCTAGTGCCATTCCCAGGTTATGAACGTGTGACTTGGGTATAAGGCAACGAGGGCAAGGACAACAACCCTTATCTTTGATGGAAGCCGGAGAAGCACCCTACATTGGATTAGCAAGAAGAGACACGGGATCGATTCGACAGACATACTTCTCTGGATAGTCAGTGGAATACGTAAAGATTCGTGGAAAAAATCGTCGGAGAATTCTGTCACGGCACTCCACGATGATTCCATTTGTATAGGCTGTGACGAAATCATCATCCAGTAGTTCCATCCACTGCACGTGAAGGAATTCACGGCGACAATGTGTCATGAGGTCCTTACTAGGGCCCTTCCCTCCAAATTTTTCGGACGCAAAGTCCTTGAATGCATCTAGGAGCTACAAGTACCAACCAGTCAATGCACGTAGTAAGTTCCGAGTAAAGATGAATGCGTTACCGTCTGGAAATAGGCAACATGGTGGCATAAGTGAGCCGACGGCTTACTCTGGCGGTATTTAGATTCGTTCCCAAAGAAAAGGTAGCACGGCCACAACTTCGTGGTGCCAAAGGAAGTCAATTGTGTGGCGTCCGACCAGAACATTGAAGCCAAAACTACCCGCTGTAGGTTACACAGTGGCTCTCCAGAGGAGTCTTGTAATTCACAATGGGCAGCCAAAAAAGCAGGCGATGAGTACAGCTCGCCGTGTACCCGAACATCGTAATCCACTCCTGAAGGCCTCCAAAACAGCTCGAATGGTTTGTAGTGAAATTGTTGAGTATCATCCGCAAGTTTCTCGTGGATCACGGAGACTATAGAGCGGTGGTACAAATCCCCTGCGACATACTCTTTCAGACCAGGGTTTTTGCTTCGCTGGTGAAATGGAACGGAAATGCTGATAGCTGTCTTCTTCCATCCTGCATCCTCATCTAACCATTCTCCCCCCCCCTTTGTCCTTGTTGAAATCATTGAAGGCCAATGTCACATCAATCTGGTCCCATTTCGTGTGGTGCACGTCTTCTGGACGAAAATCCTGGTTTCCCACAATTCCCACAAGGTCGTGGAGGCCTGACCGAGACTTCTGACCACTGCCTTTCGAAAACCATTCGCCAAGACGGAAGGAAGTCTCGTTAGGATACGGATAGAATGGGCTTCGCCCATTTTGCAGATGAACAGGGAGTATTGGTGCACGGTTGGTGGTACGTATATTGTCGGATAAATCGTCCAACGACACATGTTCCTCGGGGTCATGAGTCGGCCACTGCTCTGATCGATACTGTCACCATAGCCCAAAGATATTTCTAGGTGTATGTAAGATTTTAGGGATGAGAGATGAGGGTTGCGAATCAGTAATCATTGGCTGCAAGAAGGCAGGTGGTGGCGTAGAAGTGCCGGATATAGGAGATAAGGCAGGGAGAGCTTGCGGGATAATGTCTCTAAACCTCTTCAGCATCTGACGGTTTGTCCTGCGTGGCCGTCGCTCAGCGAGAGAAAGATGATCGAGGTCCGACATCTGCTGGAAAAAACCATTGATAATTATGGGCTCATAAAAACAGAGGACGACTCACCTCAGGCTCACCACCAGAACTTGAAAGTGGCAGGCCACTGAGACCAGATATATCATGACCTTCAAGTTGGTCTGTTGCCTGACATATATAAAATATAATTAGTAACCGGACGCGACTCGATTCATCAATGTGACATACCTCTACTATAGCAGGTAATTGGCCAGCATTGGCATTTTCTGAGCTCCCAAATTGAATTTGCAAAACAGAGGCAGTGCGCTCAGGCTCCAAGCCTTTGAGTCCGACACAATGTCTTTTTCTCTTAGACCACACCTCTTTAGCTACTGATAAGGCCACCGAAAGTCGCTTCTTTGTGTGGGAGCAGCTTTGCTTGTGATAGTTCAATGCGCCAGAGCTGACAAAGTCTCGTCCACATATGCA
>QLPF01002331.1:13082-40861 GCA_003314045.1 Hygrophorus pudorinus
GGGGGGGGGGGGGGGGGGGGGGGGGGGAGTAGCCTGCGTAGTAAGAGAAGTTGCCAGCGATGAGTTGGTGTTCGTTGCTAAGTAGTACCACGAAGCGACCATCAGTCCAGGCCTCCTATAGCTAGTTAAAACACCATGAATGCACAAAACCCCCAGTATTTGGCAGATTGAAATGTCCAAAATGGGGTGACACAAAACTGGCCAGTTTGCAAAACACGCACAATGTTTGGCTAGTCGACGAGACCAAGCACTATAAAGCTTCTCAGATACGCCCAGTCAAATGCGCACCAATGGAATTTCCACAGCCTCCCCCCTTCTAACTTGAACCCGAGCTACAACTACTGCCACATGTCCATGCGCACACTTCGACTCTCAATGAATTGCTATTGAAATTCACCCGCAACTCCCTCCAATACAATATTGGTTCGTTAACAATGGCCGATGCTCCCGCCAACCATGCCTTGTGTGCAGTAGAACTAGAGGTATTTGCATAACATATTCGATGTCTCCGCATTGGACTCAAGCGCAACTCATAGGTGACAGACGTCCTCCCCAATATAACAGCATGCATCCTGTACATATATGCGGACGTCCCTGTGTATTCTGGAGTGTCCACAGCAGTTCAAAACAATCCCACTGCAGTATTAGGTACCTATGAAGGCCGCAGTGGGTGACATTGCTTTCCCAAGTAGGGTCTCTGTGGTTCACATGACCTCGCAGAGAAGTCGCAGGGATTCTTGCAGGCATATCACCCTGGGAGGAATATCTCAGCAAGGTGTCCCATGTGAACATCTTCATTTTGAGTACTTACCTAACTGAATTCTCGCAGCCAAGCCTACCAAGGTCCCTGATCGAAAGGGCAAATGAGATTGGGGTAAGCATTTATAGCCAGCATGGTCCATGATCTAAACAATGAATATAGGAAGGCACCTGTTCCGTCTGTAAGAGATTGGGACCAGTGACACCAGAAAAATGTCCAAATCCAGAGCATGCAAATGTGGTGAACCGACAGGCCAAAAGGAGGGATAGGAAGTCATATCAAGGCGACCTTGGCGCCTCACCAACCCCACAGACTCGAATGCACCCGAAATTGAATGTTAGATTATTCCATTAGAGCACAAAGATATGATTGTATGGCAAACATTGTGAGGATTGACTGCCTTCCGTTCAGCACAAATGACTGAGTTGAGCAATGCCAACAGCCCCGGCCAGCCAGGCCAGACCATGTGGGAAATATGCAGCTGGTAGTATGGTTTGGCAGCAGCCTGCAGCAAATGCGATGAGAAGCTGTGGAAGACGTGTGCCAGTATAATGACGGGTCGAGCCCAGTCCAAGTCAGTACTCCCGACCCCACGACCACAACACGACGCCATACAACGTGCCAAATACCCACTATGAAGTCAAGCAGGTATAGCGTGGTCAACGGCGACGAATGCGCCGTGACACCACACGACGTGCCAAATACCCACTGTGACGATGAGCTGCCCAGTCGATGACCCAACAGCGGCGACGAACGTGCTGCGAACCTGTGTCCAAGTCCTGTGATTGATATTGTCCAGCAGCAGTGATGATACACGTCGTTCATTCCAAGCATTTGGCTGATGTGGTTGTTAATATAACTAACATGGCACACAAACGATAACATACCCGTTCTTGTAGCATATGAATTTAGAGAACATCACTACATGTATGTCATGACGTGACTTTTACCCCTATCTAGTTTCCTTTTTCGAACATTCTTTCGTCCTATTTGGGACATTCACACGGCCTATAAACAATTGCCGCATGGACATTCTTTAATTATATCTTCTTTGATCACAAGGCACAACAACAGTGTTCCGCTCCGGACTCGGCCTGCCACATGGTTGCTCCACTGATCTATTTCCATCCACCACCGATCGGATTTCGTCCTAATCTCCATTTGGATTAATGAGCACAAGGCACACCATTCCTAAACACGCTTCCGGATTCTGGACCCACAAACGATCAATCAGACTTCCATCGATCGATTACCAGATAAACTCGACAGCTGCCAATCATTGTTTCTGTCCATAGCCTTGCCCATAGCCTTTCGATCATAAGGCTATCCCGCTATCTTGGTTCATAAACATGCACCAACCTCATGCCCGATGATCGCCCTTTTATAGTATATCTCTTTCTTCACATATCCTTTCTTTCTCGTGCTGTGCACATTATCACCTGACCATTGCCTGCAAGCACAGCGCATCCGATTCACTTCCTAATGTAGTACTACACAGCCACTGTAATATTTAGTGTATATACGAGTAACAGACTCTCCAGTCTGTTATCTCAGGATTACCACCATATCTATGGGGCTTCCTTCTAAGATGGCTTTCTGGTGACCTCTCTCCTCTCTCTTCTCTCTTATCCTCCTCCTCTAACCTTTCGCTTCATCCTCTGGTCTTGTATCTTTACAGGATAACCAGTACTTTATTGTATTTGGTGTCGCCCTGACATTGTAGCCGTTGATTGCATTGAATGTTGCTGCCGAAGGGAATGGGTGGCGAGCTGCTTGTGGCTGGGGGCAGAGATGGAGCATCTGTGATGAGGTCATGGAATAAATTCAGTCTCCAAAATAACATCCAAGCAGGCAGGACAGGATGACTTACTGAGGTTTTGTGTGTTTTTGAACGACTGACAGTGGTTATGGACAGTGCTTCTGGGCAGCAGCACCAATTTTGTTTGAGATTCTGTCGTTCTAATGGCACTATCTCATCGTCGTCCTACATTCATCCTCAGCTGCCTCTCCCATCTTCTGAAATCTGACGGAGCAGAGATTCCAAGAACTAGGTCCGTGGGCGATAAAGATAACTCTTGGCTCAACAGCAGCAGCGAACGCGCTGCGAAGCCATGGAACCTACCAAATAGCCGATGTGATGGCGGGCCACCTTGTCGACGACTCAAACTTCAAGAATAGTATGGTTGCCTCAACAGCTGCGACAAACGCCTTGCGAAGCCTTTGCAGATGTGTGCTGTGACGAAGAGCCTCTCTGCTCAACAGCTGCGGTGAACGCGCTGCAAGGTGGTGTAGCATAGATGAAAAGGCTTAGTAGTCGTATAAGTAGTGGCTCTTCAACTCCTCGACCTTGAAGAATAGTACGGTTGCCTAAACAGCTGCGACGAACACCCTTTGAAGATGTGGGCTGTGACGAAGGTCTCTGCTCAACAGCTGCGGTGAACGCGCTGCGAGGTGGTGTAGCATGGTAGATGAAAAGCTGAGTTCAAAGTCCGAAAATCCGGGACCTCCAAGTTCATTTGAGGACATTCCGTATCTGGAAAGTCTGGCAGTCTGCCACGAGTCTGCCCCTAGTAAATAAATAGCACGCCTGCCTATCATTGTAGTAATACTCTTGGTCATGTCACCCTCGTCACCATCATCAGCAGCACAGGTACCTTTTTATTATTTTTCTCAAAAGGAACACCATCCCAGACCACAGTTGCCCTTCGACCCTGAAAAGAAGACAAGTGGTGGTACTGGGAAGTGGGTGGGGTGTGACAAGCTTGCTAAAGACGCTCGATAGTACAATGGACTACAACATCGTGAGTAAGCTCTCCATGCATTTAGACGTGAATTGACGGTCGTGCTCTATGAAAGGTCGTTATTAGCCCGAAGGGTTTCTTCTTGTTTACCCCTTTGCTGCCAAGTGTTGCTGTGGGTATGCTCAACCTGCGCTCGATTCTTCAGCCTATGCGGTACATTACATGGCACAAGGTGTGTTCGGTGGCCGTCATCGAGGTGGAGGCTCAGTCGGTCGACGTACAATTGCCTTGCATTATCCTACCCAAATATACTTACACCCGCACAGCCCATCAACAAGACAGTCACCTTCTCTGGTAAGTCACATTTGTTCAATGGACGGCAGCACGCGTGACATGTGTTTTATTCAGACAAAAAACTCTGAGATCCGGATATCCAAGGCCAGGTCTCCTCCACCACGATCCGTACGATTACCTTGTCTTTGCTGCTGGAGCAGAGATGCAGACATTTGGGATTCCAGGAGTGAAGGGAGAGGCGTGTTTCATGAAGGAGCTGACGGATGCTGAGAAGGTACACTCATCTCAATGGCCTCTCATAACTGCTTTCTGGACTCAGAGAACCTACAGTACTGAAGATATCTACACACCCTGATTGTTCAAACCCACCCCCTCTTCACGAATGTCCCCGACTTCAAGAACTGCCCTATCCCCACAGTGTCTCGTGCTGTAAGCCCCTTTCCTGTGCAGCCGTTTCACCGCTCAGTTTGATAATTCAGACGCGACCTCACCCCCTAGCCCGAGTAAGCCCTCTACACTCCCCTCACTGTTGTACTTTACACTTACCAGGCAAAGCTTGAATCACCGCAAGAGACCCCTGACCCCACTCTGCGACATTTACGAGGTAAGTGATCACTGTTTACTCACACCACACTCCAAACCCTCAACACCGTACTACTAGGCATACACGACTGGAAGCTGGCCGATCCCGAAAGCACATGTATATGTACAATACAATAAAATTTGTATTTTGCATCCAAATATAGATATGAAGAAACCAATAGCAATGACTTGCAAAACGTCCTTCGTCATGAAATCGGCTGTAAATACCATGAACGAGTGCTACACTTCACATCTGAGATATCAGCAATTACTACATCCACGACGAAAAGCAAGTGGTTGAAGTTGGCATCATCGTGCAAGCAGGCATACCAACTCCTGATCTTGGGCAAAAAGTCGTCGCCCAACCAGTGCTTCTCCTCGCTGTCCACCTGGCGCAGTAGAACGTGGTGAACCTGTGGAAGTCAACACACTGCAGTGAACAGATACAGATGGATTAGCGACTCACAAGTATTGCTACGTAAGCCACAAAGTCTGGATCGATTTGCTTCTCCCACTTGAAGGCCAGGGGGAGCTTATGGTATGGAAGGGTTTTGGCGTCAAATCCCAACACAAACAAGCAGTGTTGAAATGTTGTATTGCAAATGGTGAGAAAACTGGTTGCTGGGTGGGGGAAAGCATGTGGGATTTTTGATTGGCAAAGGCATATCCCGGATATGAGATCAGAGCCTTCGCAAATGTAGCCCGCTGAGCTAGCAGCATTTGATGTAGGCCCCAGTTGGGCGAATTCAGCAGACCAGGCGTGCCTAGAACAATGCCGTTGATCTTGTTGATGTCGTTGTTTTGTTTCTGACTCATGGAGTGCTGAACAATCCAGATGAGTGAGTTGTTAATTGTAACACCGTCTTCTGGATACTCCTTGAACTCGCAGACGTATATTGCGAAAGCCTCCTGAAGAAGGTTTTCGGCCTCCATGGTTGACAGTACGCGAAAAATATCCTTCACAAGAAGAACATACGCTCCTCGTATTCCAATGCTGATAATGATATACCAGCGATGTTTTGAAACTTTGTAGTACGACATGTTGGGGGTGAAGTCATCATCCTGGGTGTGGTCAAGCGCACCGACGACGTTGGAGATTGTGAGTATGGCTGGCGATACAGCAGCCGGCGGGAGGCCAATGTTCGTCCCGGGGATGCTAAAAATCTTGGGCTTCTTCTGACGTAGCTTGTAGGATTTTGACCCATCAGCGGAGTTTCCGATGAGGCTGCTCTTTGCTTTGGAGGGACGGCGTGAGGCCTTGGATCTGCGTGGCTGCATCTCGGTACTAGAAGATTGTCCTGTTGTCTTGTTTCACCACGCTTCATACAAAAGCTTCGAAATGCCGTCACAAGAGTTGTAGGAGGGAGTAGACTCTGTGGCAGGTAACTGGGCAGGTGCGAACCCAAAAGTGCTGCTGTCCCCGCCCCAACCTGCAAAATTACTGCCAGGCTTTATGCCAGGAGTAAGCATTCGGCAGCAAAAATGTAGTTGGCTGCCATACTGAGACTAGTGGCCAATCATCATGACGAGGACCGCCCAGCTAAATGGCGTCAACTACGTCCTGACTGCGAGCATCAGCATTGGAATGTGTTACTGGAACGCTGGGGCCTGAATAGAACAACTCCTCCAGATCGAAACTGTATGCGCTTGCATCAAACTTCAAGGAATAAAAGCATCAGTGGTGAACGATGCCGTGAAATGACAGCGACCTACCAAATCGTTGGACTCAGCGCTGGCAGCGCCTTGAATGGAGAAGGGCAGCATCATATGGCTGGCAGACTTTGAAAGCCATATCGCAAAATATACAGTTTTGAGCAGGGCAGGGTCACATGAGAATTGTACCATTTTGCGAATCTTTCGTCGGTGAAGACATTTTCTGCCAATACAATCACATGTCGAGTCGGACCGAAGGACATGTAATAAGTGTTCGGCGAGACCTGAAAATCAGCCTGCCAAAGACAGCAAGCGAGTCTAAATGGATTTTGCAAAAACGTTAATCTAATACCGGTCCAAGCCCTTGATTCAACAGCTATGTTGCACGCGCTGCGAACTCAATAGAGCTGTGGTGCCATGGCCATGACCATTTTGCGAACCCTTCGCTGATGAAGGCATTTTATGCCAATACAATTTCATGTCGAGTCGGACCGCAGGACGTGGAATAAGTATGCCGTTTGGCGAGATCTAAAAATCAGCCTACTAAAGACAGTAAGCAAGTCTGAATGCGGTTTGAAAACCCGTTGACCTAACGCCAGTCCAAGCCCTCGGTTCAACAGCTATGTTGCACCTGCTGCAAACCCAATAGAGCTGTGATGGCCATGACTCGGTGTGATATGATGAGTGTCATGCCTATGGACAATTCCACGACCATACACTCAGCTCATCAGCGACAATGACAATCTTGACCCCAATAGCACAGCTCTAACATGGGACTATTGGACGATGAGTACTACATGTATCACGTTACCACTGTTTAAAAATGGACAATCCCTTGTCAGGAGCTTAGTTCTCGGTCAAACTTCTTACTTCCAGTTGGAATTTTTTTTGTTAGCTTAGGATATATTTAATATGATTTTATTTCAGGTCAGGGAATCCACTATCAGTTTGAAAAGGGCCACTAAATTTATATGCTGAATGCTGGGGAATCGTGAACATAAGCCCGGGCCAAGACTTGGCAGTGTTGTCATGATACGTCAATTCATTTATCTTTTCCTTTACCTTTTCTCTATATTCCTTCTCTACACGCATCCGGATTACTCATACTCCATTACTATTATCTGATGCTTACTCATTGCTTCATATGTCATCCCGACGGCTTACTCATCATTCCGACGGTTTACTCATACATAGTTACATCATCCCAACGGGATGCACGGACCAGGGCTTACGCGTCCCCATTCTATAACATTCCATACCATTCTTTGTATTAGTCATACAAACCTATAAAAGCACCAGAGTTCGACTGGAAACCCCAGCTCGAATCTCTTGGGATTACCGCTAAAGCGCATACCCTTCAGTCTTCAGAACTCACTACCACTCTCGCCTCTCATCTTATACATCATCCTCGGTTCTTACGAACCAACTCTTACACAATTACACAACTCTTACTATTTGTAGGGACACTATTAGCGTCACCCTAACAAGTGTGCCATACGCTCAGTCTCAAAGTTCTCAACGTTCTCAAAGTTCTCAACAGCTGCGATAACAAGATGTGATGCTGGATGAGTCATGTTCGATGCATAATCATTCGCTAAACATGGCATTTCAAATGGCGTTTGGCGAATGATATTGGTGTTTGGCGAATGGTCGTCACCAGAAGTGTTGAAAAGGCGGCAGTTTAAAAGTAGTCAGTACAAGTCTCCGTCTTTTTTACTTGAAAATGACTGATGAAAATCACAATTCGCCCAAGCTTGCCGCAATTTATTCCGGCCCATCCTTTCGACCACCCCTATCTCTATCTCCCTCCGTAGTTTCAGACTCATCGGATGATGAGGCAGCAACTCAGGAGAAGCGGATGGTAGACACAGCTTACCGCCAGACCCTCGATGTAAGTCATATCTTCAGTTATCAACAAATAATTGGCGGTATATTTGTTCTCTTTGCCAGGGCCTCCTCCTACCATCTAGTTTGGACCGTCCAGACTCGTCACGCATCGCAATGAATTATGCCAAGACAACATGTGATCTGATTCATGCTGAAGCTTTCATGGCGGAACGACGATATCATCGATTGAAGTATGCTGCAGAGGCTTACAAGATTCATGTGCAGAAGATGCGGCAGAGATATATTGAAGTAACTAAGCAGGCACATGGGTACTACGAGGTTGCTGCCTTTCACAGCTCCACCTCGGAATGCGATATTCCAAAGGAATCAGTCCGTTTCCCCTCTGTTCCTGGTAATGTGCCTAGTGTTGCCGCAGCTGGCTTAGCTGCCGGCCGGCTAAGTTAGCTGTGGCTGTGGCTGGCTAATTTACCCATTATTTGCCAGCCATAGCCGCGAGCCGTATACAGCCGGCTGCGGTCGTCTACAGTCGGCACACAGCTGGTATATATTATAAAAAATATTATTTTTCTATTTAAAAATATTTACTGGCCGGAGCCAGCATTTCGCTGGCTCTGCTGGCATGTATGTAGTTTATAGTAATAAATTTGAATGCCCCGCGCTCTGTTGAAGAGCGCGGGGGGTGGGATACATGGTAGGTGGGGCCGGGTGAGTGAAAACGAACACCCCACGCTCTGTTGAAGAGCGCGGGGGTGGGATTGGTGGTAGGTGGGGCCGGGTGGGTGAAAACGAACACCTCGCGCTCTGTTGAAGAGCAAGGGGGTAGGATTGGTGGTAGGTGCTGCGTCAGACGCGTTGTCTTGCGTTTAACCACGAAATGTACCTATATATATATACAGTACATTAAATAAATATGTAAATAAATGTTTGCTTACTTTGTTTGCCCGCGGTTACTGCTTTCTCGAGCGGTTGGTGGAGTCTTGAGGTGGGTGGCTGAGTTCGAATTTGGTGGCTGAGGCCAAGTGTGCGCGAAAACAAACACACCCGTGGGCTGAACAAATTGCAAAAGTCAGTCCACAGCCTGAAAAATCATCTATTAATAATTATACTATGTAATATAATTAAAATACTAGTATACATATATATACACCGGCTTAGCTGGCAGCTCGCGGCTTGGATTTTTGACAGCCATAGCCACAAGCCAGTCCACAGCCTTAGCCGAGCTGGTGACCGGCTGGCTGGAAATCAGCCTGGCCTGCAGCTGCAGCCGCGGCAACACTAAATGTGCCTCTTATCTTGTACTAAGCTGTTTGCTATGACAGATTCTCTTTGCATGAACTGTGGAGTCACATTGGGCTGACAGCCATCGCTGAGCCGTCTTCACCTCTCAGTAAATCCTATATTGAAGTTGGCTGGGCCATTTAAATGTAGAATATATCAGCGCTGTCGTGGACAATTAACTATGTACACCATGTACTATATCTTGCTTCCGCTGTACTGGTGGCTTTTGAATCACAAAGTCACACAACTTTTGGCCGATCAGTGTGCATCTACTACTATGCGCCCCAAAAGCCCGTATGTACGGTGCACGTGATCCCATGACGTGATCAGTGTCACAATCCCGGCTGAGTGTAAGTAGAATTTCGATCAAATTGTCACTGTGACAGTAAAAATGGAAATTCAAAGTAAAAGTAATGCAATAGTCAGTTTTGACTAAGTTTGACTAATTTTAGCCCATTTTAGACCCATTTGCATGACTACGATTGCCGTAAATGCAACCACGTCCATTTTATTGTTCACATCAATTTCAGTCACAAAAGTCTTGTAAAAGTACATGTATAGTCAGCAGGCAGTAAAGTGTTTTGTTGTACATAGTCATACAAAAGTCCCCGTATAGTCAGGGAATTTGCAATTTCAGTAAGCTGTACATATGCCTACTACTACCTATATACCCCCCTCCTCTCGCTCTTCTGCTGCTGATCCTCTTCCCGCTCTCTACTCTAAGCCTTAGTCTACACCTTGGCTGCAGTGCGTGCCGTTCTAGTGATGCGGTGCGGTTAGGGGGGCTTTTCTCTGCACCCTTACCTCGCTCTGTTCCGTCTTGGTCCTGCATTCGCGCTGGATGTCGGTTAGTGGGCCAGAAATGGCATTGATGTGGCACTAGGGATGTGGATGGAGCAGGGGGTCTAGGTGTCGAGCAGGCATGGTCACAACTGACTGGATGGTGTGTCCAGAGGGCTAGCCTACTGCTCGACCCGGACATCGACAGCTTGATGCTGGGCGCTGTGGACGTATTCACGCCAGCATGGATGAGGCTGTTGTAGCAACACTGTGGCTGTGGTGAACTCACCCCTGGGTTTTAAATGTCTCCTTCCTTGGGGGTGGTCTTGGTGGCTTTACAAGCCTGCGCAGCACATGCATGTGCCTGGGTTGTGTACCTGAGTCGTTTGGAAGAGTCGGATGTGGCCGGTGTGCCACATCGTGCTGGCGCTTGGTAGGTGACGTGGCATGTTGAAATGCACGCGTCGGTTGCGTGTAGTGAGTAAATAGACTGTATGAAAGAATCAATAGGGACTCAATGAGGAGCCTTGCGCGTGCCCCAAGAGGTCAGGGCCGTATTGCCTGCACGCAGTGGGCAGCTTATGGTGGCAGTGATGCCTGCTTTCCTGGACTGCCAACTCTCCTCCCACCTTCTGGACCGTCCCTGCTGCATGGTGCTCGTGTGTCATTGCGTGGTGGGGTTGGAGATGGGTGTTGGATGGGTGCGGAGTTAGTGGGTGGTGCACCACCATCATTCCATTGAGTCGTTGATGGTAAGTCTTAAAGTCCTAGAGGGTAGAATAATTAGTAGAACATGAAATCCCACAGTGTACTTACCTTTGGGCTAACTGTGGACAGTTTCAGGCGTGAAGGCAAGCCAAAGGTGTATAATACAACAAGTGTGTCCGACTCCAGGTCGTTCTGCTTGAAGTTGAATTTAGGGCCGGCTGGAAATAACTTCAAAGTAAATTATAGAATTTGAACTTTATGCGAAGTCTCAAACCGCTGATTCGAAACTGTGACTAAATCTTAACTGTGAGTTGACTGTGAGTAAAAAAATATTGATATAGAAATATTGCGCAGATTGTGGTTGTGCCTGGACATGACTAGACATGACTAAAAGCCCATTTTTCAAACAATTGCTTGACTACTAGCTGACCAGCACCTTGCACTTTTACTTAGCCTGACGCAAGGCCTGACGAGGTGGTGTGACAGGTGGAAATTTTCGGCAGAAAAGGCTCAGAAAGGGCCTGTAACTTTGTTGCCACCGTACATACAACCGTACTCTACGCCAAATCACACCCTTTATCCTTCTTCAATACCTCAAAATCCAGCTCCAGCCTGAGATACCCCTTGTGTCGCCTCAATGCTCTTGTTGGATGACGAACGTCTGGTTCCTCAACATCGGAGTTTGGCTCAGTGGAAATGTCGCGTTGACTATGCAAGTGAGCCTGAGTGCCATAGACTTCAAGTTCGTGCCACTCAGAGCGACAATGTCTATTTTGTTCCTTCTGGATAAACATCAATGCATGCCAGCCCCCAGGCTGTGATCACCCACCAATTGTCCTTCGCCCTTCTGCCCTTCCGACTCGGACTGGTTCAGTTCGGGCACCTGGTCAAATAATGTTGTGACGCAGACAGCTTTGTGCATCACATCCGAGTCCCTGCTTCCCGCCACACTCTACAACAATAAATAACAATAGGAAATCCTAGAAACTTGAACCTACCAATGTCTTGCAGCTCAGATCTTCTTTCTGAGAAATCCCCAGGATATCATAGCACTTGTCGCATGCACGGTAATCGTCAGACATAGTTCAAGTAACCCATGAACTGAAACATCCTTTAGAAAACAAAACTACTGGTTCCCACGTGAAGTGACAAGAGTACTGTCGTCACGGTTTTGTGTCAAGTTTTGCAGATGTTTTAGGCCATTTCAAAATGGTTCACAATCGTGGGTGGGGGCCTTCCAGTATATGGATTACAATGAAGAAACAATTTAATAAAATTTAAGCGGGAAAAGACTGATGACGCGACAATATTAGTTTTCGACTTTGGGGACAGTAAGTAGTCTGCAAGTTCCTTTAGTTGCCATACCCAGCCAACTCAAGTCTGTTGTCATTGCATAAATGGCAAGTTTCATTTTGTAAACCGCAAAAGGTTACGGCTGCATTTTGAACCTTGAAAAATGCGCCATCATCTGACAATCTATTTAATAGTGCTAGTAATTGGCCATCCCTCCTCAGAGCCAGCCCTGATCCGTCGAGACTATTGGATTCATCTCTGCCATTGATCTGCCCTCAATGGTCCAGTTAGACAAGCGTGTTTGGGACTTGGAAAATTATCTTAGGCGCATTCGGGGGCAACTTGAACGTGGAAGTATTCTCCTCCAATACAACCCAACAGCGTTGGATTTGCATCCATGGTTGTGGTCAGTCATTCGACATATGTTCGCTCATCCGCTTCAAATTTGATTACTTGCTTTATGATGTTGTAGGCCAGTGGCTGAAAGTGGAGAGTGTATCACTCCATCGGACCTGCTCGATTACCGTATCACACACCAATTCAGAATGCCCTGTTGTCTTTGCGCTTGTGACCTTACCACGTCAACCAGTATTTTTGAAGCCACCGTTTACGTTGCCGCCACAGGGGAGTTTACTGGTGAATATGTAGCTGGCTGCGCCACAGATTCTTGTGGCTATTTGGGTACGTCAAGTTGGCCATGCAGAAGACAACCCTTAATGTCGAACATCACTCTAATTTTCAGTCTGCATTGAACATTTTTATACGTTACAGGGACTCCTCGTCGGACGATATGCTGCCAGAGGTATCTCTATGTCATCTGTGGAGCCCATTTGATGGGATGACTGATGTCAATCCCCAGCCGTTGAGGCCCCTCTGCCACTGCCTATTTTCCATTTGCCTCATTGTCATGGTGCTCCCCACACAACCTGATCATCTGGAACCCATACTAGCATAAGGAGACCAACCAGAAAGTCATTGTTACCTTGTAACTATTCCACCATCTGACGGATTCAATAGATCACGGAAAGCATCTCATAGCTGTGAATAGCGAGTTGTGCGGGTTTGCTTTATTCTTCCAACTTGACGCCTTTCACCAAGGTGGCATTCCTGACTCAGACTTCCGAAAACATTTTGTTAAGTGTATTTGTGGCTTAGTTATGACGTGCAGAGTTTTCCCACAGCACGAGTGTGCGAAATTTAATGCTACTCCCCGAGATATTCCCATCAATCTCATGATAGAAACTCCACATACTGTTATTGACCTCACAGCTGATTCAGATGGGGAGGAGTAGTGTATTGAATATTATGGTTGGAGAAGATACAGCTTATAATACTTTATCCCCTTTAACAAGAACGTCCCAATTCAGAATCCCAACCAAACAAAGCGATGGCAGAGCCGCAGTTCTTGTATAATAATATATGTTTTAACTTCCTTCAACTTCAATGAATTCGAATTCATTCAGACAAATTATAAACTTGTGTAGGGCTAGTTAAAGCCCTAGTACAAGTGGGAATGAGATAGTTAAATACTGTGTACTCACTGTGCACTATTCACAGATCCAAATCAATATATTTGGGTAATAGTAGTTAAGTATATTGTTTTCGTGCGACGCGGACGGCGTACTATACAGTTGTTTGTACATGTGTATATTGTGGCACACGTGTCCGCGGTAAATAATGATAACAAAATAATAAAATAATAAGAGGATGAGGAGATTAAATGAAAGTAACAAGGAATCATAGATTCCTTACACAAATACTGACTGTGACCCCGAGGTTTCGAAAGTTTGTGACCGTGACATGGGTGACTCTTCACTCTATCAGCTCGCAGCACGTTACAGTAATCGCAGCTGTTGACTGGGTTCAAGTTGATCTGGAGCTACTATAATTTCATACCTTTACTCTTCAAGTGGCTCGACGCAGCACATATCTTCGCAGCTGTTGACTTACTACCTACGTCGGTACTGGACCTGGGTCCGACTTCTAACCAAATCACCACGCCCATTACTCACGAGGAATCGCGGTGCGTTATCCACACAGCCGTTGAACTCCTACTTCAAGTCCTACCAGCCTGGTGAATCCTTTCCTTCTGCTCGAGTCGTCATACCTGTTTACTTATGAGGAATCACACTGTGTTAGCTTCCGCTGTTGAACTATCTACACCGGCCTTGTACTGGACCATCCTCCACTCCCATTTACTTACGAGGAATCGCAGCGCGTTATCTACGCAGCTGTTGATGTACTATCTACATTGACCTGGTACTGGACCATCTAAGTCATTTATAATCAAATCGCCACCACAGTAGGAATACATCTGTTGTTTCAGAGCATGCTGCTGTAATGTCACCATCTGTGAATATTACCGATGAACTTATCACTGGTGGGCTCTTGACGCTCATGTTGCGCCTATGGTTTGATCACCCATTTACTCATGAGCGATCACAGCGCGTTACCCACACAGCCGTTGAACTCCTACTTCAAGTTTCACCAGCATGGTGAGTCCTTTCCTTCTGCTCGAGTCGTCATACTTGTTTACTTACAAGGAATCACACTCATTAGCTTCCGCTGTTGAACTATCTACACCAGCCTTGTACTGGACCCTCTGCTCCCATTTACTCATGAGGAATCACAGCGCGTTATTTACACAGCTGTTGGTCCCCTCCCTACCGTGATCTAAACCGACCTAGTACAACTAGTGGACCATCCAATTCGCTTCTAATCAAATTGCCACGCCCTTCTACCCACGAGGAGTCGCAGCACATTATCTTTGCAGCTGTTAACTTACTGCCTACACCGGCTGGACTTGGGTATGACTTCTAATCAAATTGACACACCCATTTCTGATGAGGAATGGTGGCGGGTTATTCACATAGACGTTGAACTCTTACTTCAAGTTTTACCAGCCTGGTCCCCTCTCTTCTGCTCGAGCCGTCATACTTGCTTACTCATGAGGAATCAATCACAGTGCATTATCTTCCGCTGTTGAACTACTTACCCTGTCCTTGCACTGAACTATCCTTCACTTTGGGGAATCGCAGCGCATTATCTATGCAGCTGTTGACCTCCTGCCTAATGTGATTGAAGCCGACCTGGCACTGCTAGTGGACCATCCAATTCACTTCTAATCAAAACCCCATGCCCATCTACTCACGGGGAGTCGCAGCACGTTATCTACACTGCTGTTGATGTACTACCTACACCCACCTGGGACCATCTCACTTCTAATCAAATCTCCACACTCATTTACTCATGCACGTTATCTACGCAGCTGTTGGCTATCACGATCGTCCTTCACTTGTCACAATCGAGGCATCACAGCTGTTGATGAGCTACTTGCCACCAGCCTTGTTCCACTTGATGCCCAAGTCAGTTTTTGCTGAGAACTCAAGCTATGGCAGTCACATTTGCCTGTGCAGGCAGTGTTTCTTGCATTTCAGCCCATTCAGCAAACGTGAGACATCAGGTCAAAGTACTACCAACACATCTGCTACTTTCTGCCCTTGGCGAATCTCCCATTGGCTGCCTAACTCAGAGTTTCCTGGAGAGTTGTTGGGTGTAGCTATGGTGCGTGAACAGCCACTGACCCCATTGGTCCTAGCAAACTAACAGCATGTTGGTGCCGAGGGAGGCTCAAAGTTGACAAGCCTGCTTCCAGCCTGAGTATTCTAGTTGTAGTCTTTTGTTGGCACCCTGTAGTAAGCTAGCATGGGACTATTGTGTAGGATGCAAAATCCTTGCAAAATTGCTGGTAGGTTGTTGAGATTTTGCAGCCTGTGTTGCCATGGATATTATGTGATGCGGAAATCTCCAGACGGCCGTCATAATCGTTTCCTATGAGATGGTCAGGATGAGGAATCTTCATACCGGAAACACTCCATATTGCCAGTGATAGCCTGTATGTACGGTGCACGTGATCTTGTGATGTGACTACTGTCACGCATTTAACCGATTGCCCCTACATGTCCTCCCCACATACACGCATTAACCCTTTAAAGTTATGCCACACTCAACATCAAACATCATAATGACTCAAACGGACATCGAGAACGAGATTGTGTCCTTCCAACGATCTGGGACGCTCATTCATACTCGGGCACCCGTCCTTCTCCAGTGGCCCTGGGAGAATAGTATTGCCTTGGAGCATGGTTCAATGTGCGAGAGACTTGAAAATGCGCTTGAAAAATCCAATCAGGATTCAAGACTGGTGGACATGGTGATGGTGAGTACAAGAAGCTTCTTTATGCTGTGAACGATGTGGAAATTTAACACTCCCACAGAAATTCGCCGCAGGAATCGACAAATACGACCAGGCAGAGGCTTTTCTGCACAAAGACAGAGCCTTCATCTGGCGTTTCCTCGGAGGAGCCAAAGGCCACAATGATTCTCTCGCGACAGCAGACATCTTTCTGGGCTTGAGGAACCAAAACCGGTCGAAAATCAATCAGTTTTCTCAGGTCATCTGTTGGTACCTCCTCTTGGATATACTTTCGAACATCCTTGACGTCCCTTGGCACCCGTCACTGCAACTAGTCCCATTCCGTCCTCAAGCCACGGCATCCACGAGGATCCAACAAGTAGGTTTTTTTTGTTTCATTCTTCTGTCGTTATTGGCTGTAATTGATTTGTGGACAGATCCTGGATTTGCTGTCCGATTGGACAAAACCCATAGCCTTGGTTTCGAGGTCGATGATACAGGCCAACACCGACACCAAGACATCATCTGCCCTGTCGGGTATGATTGCCACATGTTCCGGAACAGAGCAAAAACTGTTTCTCAACACTCTCGTTCACCTTCTGAGCGCACATCAACAAGTCGGCACCATCAAGTTCAACAAGGCCATGTTGAATATCAGTATGATTTCATTTGCACTCTGTTGTTCGGTCTGGTGAGCCATTTCGTTGTGTTTTTGAAGTGTCTCCTTCAATAGCTGAAGGTATTCATAGAGCGAATTGGACTTCCCTCCCAATGGGAGGGAATGATGGAAAGGTTACTGCAGTAAGTCGTCTCTTCCTTGCGATGTGTTTGATGGTGCTGAGATCCGATATCAAATGCAGGAGGTCCACGGCTCTTTCCGTTGACCTGTCCAGTGATCTCAAGGGATGGATCAACACGAGCACGACCAACTGCTTCATGAAGTCCATCGAAAATATATTCTGCCTAGCAACAGGCATTACACCCCTAATATTGCTCAACCCTAGGCAATATGGGAAGGATAATTTTGGCAGGGACACCCTGATGACAATAAGAGATATTCCTTGTCGTTGTTTATTTTGTCCTAGCGCTGATTTTCTCTTCAGTTTTCACAGTCGACAGGGAACGACAAGCCTCTCTTCCTCTAGAGGGTTGAAAAGGAGCTGTGGGCATCGTTCCTGGCCATCGCGTCTGGGAGACCCCAGAAGGAAATGATGTCCCAGTTCTTGCGAACTTATACCACGCTTGAACAAGAATTCCCGGTAACGAGCCAAGGATTACATTGGTTTGTTCAAGGTGAGTGGTACATATTTTCCATGTGCTCAATACTCAAAAATCACTTCATTTGCAGGCCCATCTACAAGCCGCATCAACACGGTGGGGCCTGGCCTATTGACGGCCAATCCGCGCCCACAAGATGGATCTGCCATTTCCCAAAATGAAGAAGCAGAGTTCCCTGACAACCAACAGGCCATCAATAAAGGGAAAGAGAAAGCTCACCCAAGCACGGCGGACCACAGGAACAGCCACCAGGATGCCAGCATGTTATTTGACGATGAGCCCCCAGAGACCATCAACAACCCGGGTCCATCAAGCAGTACAAGGTGTTTGCCCCCCTCATCTCCCACACCTGCATCCGTGCGACACTCTCCTGTGCCTTCATCTGTGCGACACTCCCCCATGCCTTCTCTGCAGTCGTCTGTCAGGCCTCCTTCTCCTCTCACGCTGATTCCTTCCTGTCCGGCCACAGACGATGGAACTCCATGCCTTCCTGCTGTCCAACCTCGGGAACTAAGGGCCAAAAGGCACAAGAAGCAGACCCCCGCTGAAACAAAAACAAAGCTGAGGCCCACGGTGTGCTCCAATCCCCGTGCCCAGAAGGGGAAGGTGAAAGTGAACCCTGCGAGCGGTGTTTACATCGACTTGACGGGCGATGTAAGTACTGGTTCTATTTTTGCTGTCTTTTCTTGAGATATTGACAGCATTAATCCAGGACGTCGGGGAGCCTGTTGTGATGGAATTGGATGTTGTCAAGGTGGGCCTCTTTTTGGTGCCAAAATTGTTTCGCAACTGAAATTTTCGTTCCAGTTGGGCCCTGAATCTGTCCAGCTCGATCTGTTTTATGCAGAGGCAGACAGATCGTCTCTTCGATACCAATTCAAGACACCCTCTACCGTGGTAAGTAGGGCTTTACTAGTCTAAACATATGTTAGCTAATGAGACCTGCATCATAAGACGTGAGACGAACTTCCCACCCTTCGGGACATCCAGGGAAACATTGAGTCTCTTTACCAAGATGGAAGGCCTTTGCACCACCTTTCCAGCGCAAGAGATCTCAGTTACAATCCTGAGGACCCCGACATCTCCTCCATTTTCATCGTCAACTATGTCAACTTCAAACAGATGGCTCCTGCAGACATACAGAAGATTTTCTGATATCGACACATTTTGGTGATGGGAGCGCCGAGAGAAGAAGATGCCGAGTTCAATGAGGCTAGTCTCAGTTTGGTGGGGGACATAGACATCCCTAGAGATGTCATGGGTGAGCATCATGTTGTTTTTCAAGTTGACACCTGACCTATTTCATTTGCATAGTCTCCTCTCTCCGGATTGTGGACCATCCGAACGGAGGTTTAAAATGGGGTACCTTGTGCGACCTCTACATAGCATCAGAAGAAGAGGACTGCAAAAGGGTATTCAATATACTCAGTCTGCCCATGGGGCAAGTTAGTGTGGATCCTCCCCCATGTTTTAGGCGAGTTCCAAGATGTTTTGGGGAACAGTTTGCTTACAGTATGACGTCCAGGGCCCTAGCTTCCCACGAGCCTGCCATGCAAGCTAGCTGTGGAAAACCCGGCTTCATCTGCCTATGTTCATTCGCTGATGAACTCATCTGGGGCACAGCAGCCTTAAGACATGTGTCTTCTTGGTCCCACATCGACGACAAAGGCTTCAGAACAGTATCCAGCACCCATGTCGGTATGAAGTACTGGGTGGTGGGTCGCCCTCATTGAGATGCTCCACCGGAAGAGAAGGGTGTCGGTCATTTGGGGTCAATAAGTGCTTTCAACGACCCTTGGCACCCTTCAAGGGCATGCACCCAGAAATTTGACTATGAAGGTGTCATCCTGGACCCGGGAACTGTTTTGTGAGCATTTCTGCAACATATGGTATTACTGTGCTTAGTTTCAAGTGACAGCTACATGAGACCTTGTACGGCCCACTATGTCATCACCCCACAACATTCTGTCGTCTTGGGCTAACATTTCTACGCCTCCTCCACCATCCAGAGGTCGATCTTCGGTGTCATTCACACCTTCATGATGAGCCATGCCATCACCAATGACTCCCATGACAAGACAAGAACGATACTGCGTAGGATGTTCTACATGTGGCAACATTCTTACATGTTCAATGGATCTACAGGTGAGTGTAGATGTTCCTTGAACAGTTCTTATTCATATGCTCTTTTGTACCTGAGACAATCTCCATCACGTTCCGCACGTCACCACGGAGGAGGGTCTTTTGGACGTTGTTGCCCTCGGCAACCTCCTCGAGTTCGGTGAACTGCTTGACAGGCAATTTCACCTTGGAAGACTTTCCAAGCAAGATGCCGAGGAACATCGCATCTCGCGATTCAACTACCACTCGTTTCAAAAGTGGTTCTTGACAGAGTATACACTGGTCTGGTCTGGGAAGGTCATATCACCGTCTGCAGTCTTCAAACGCTCTTTGTGTGAATTCACTGCGGCGTTGGTTCTCTACAAGCACAGGGCAATCAACGCGCCTAGAGTAGACAGGTTTTCCCCACAGAGGTTTCAACGACTCCTCGAGGAGCTCATCGTCGACGTCCACCCGGATCTCAGCAGCACCCTCAAGTGTCTTCTCGACAACCAAGAGGGGCCCCTGTGTTGGAGTGGTCCGTTGTTTTGTATTCGGCAACAACTAGAGGATGAAGACAAGACAGAAGCATTCAATTTTGGCGATTGGAGGCTGTTGGCAGACGATAAGGATGGTTTGGGATCCGAACCGTCCAGCGACAAAGAGCTGCCTCTCCAGGTTACACAGCGTGGTCGAAAGCGAGCTGCGTCGACTTCCAACTGTAGGTCATAAATTGAAGCACATCCTTCTTCTGATACTAATCTGAATATTTGTATTTTGATGCAGAAATTGAATTGTCCGGTGCTGTCAAAAGGCATAAACGTTAGGAGGTCTGGTTTAAGCAGTCACCATTAGGGATATTGTTGTGCAGTGCCTCCCCGCCCTTCTCCAGGACACTTCTTTGTGATGTAGTAGTCTTTTCCTGCCAAATTGTAGTGTATTTTTATTATTTCTCAGTACAAAATTTGGAGAGACCTTGGATTAGATATTTGAAGTGAAGAAAATTTTAAACATCTGGCCCAAATCTAAATGCTGCATATTGATATGTAGTTGCAAAATGTGCACATAACAACAGATAAAAAATGCAAAAAGATATATGCATCTTTCCTTCACATCTCACTGGGAAGTTATGTAAAGCTCAGTTGACTAACAAGTCGGGCTTTGCATCACTCAGTTGCCAGATTTGTGGATCATGATGGCCAAGGCGTCGCAGATGACAGTTACGGAGAAGATTCACTATATGGTGATGGACATGGGTGATGCGTATCATATGATGGACATGATGACTTTTACGACAATGCTACATTGGACTCCAGTGGAGATGGCTTATTTGCTATGGACGATATGTATGGCCTGAGCAGGATTTTTAAATACATACTGCTGTCTTGATACTAAAATCTTTTTTAAAAAACTAGTACTAGCTGCACGTTGCCATACTAGATTCGCCGCCACTAAGTAGTACTACTCATACTAGTGCTATAGGTAAATTGTTTTCCATCAAGTGCCCAATATGCTGCAACCTCTTCCCAACAACTCCTTTCCTGCTGGAATGCCAGCCTATCAAGCCTATGCGACCTGCCTAAGGCTAGAGGCTAGTTTTCCGCTACTCAATTGGTCGGGTCCTCCGACATTAGTATGTGCAAGGCTCTTGGGTTACTTGATCCTTCATATGCCCACTGTTACCGGTCGTGGAGATGTTACAAACGAGATCAATTCCTGTAATAATGACGATGAGAAACTCCACAAGCTAGCCCGGTTTTATGTAAACCACTTCCTCTGTGTTTGTGAGTAACTCAGAGAATCCATTTCATCTCATCTGATCGATTGGACAGTCAGGCAAAGCAAAGGCTGCACACCTGTGCCCTCTGGTCATGTTTCTAGACCATCATTTGATGACATGCAGGAAACGTTAACATACTTGCTGGTAGAACCTCCCAAGGACTACGTAGATGCCAAGAATGCAGTCAGTCTAGTTTTTCATGCTTTGTTTTCATGTGAATACCAGAACTATTAGGCTCTTGTACGTGATGGCTTTCGCTGTGTAATCACAGGAGCTATCAATCTTGCATCAGCTATAGCGTACCCCCATCTTGCGACATCAACCGCCGATCCTGTTATCCGCGCAACTAACTGCGCTCATATTCTTTCCCCATCCACAAGTCAAGATATCTCTGGAGATAAAGTGTACGGCCCAAAGGTGAGTTGTCTATGGCTACTCCACATGTATCAGGTCATTTACCGTTACTCTGTCGGCGAAGTAGCATGAATATGCCGCATCTGCATGGGCAGTCTTATGTCGTATGGGTGACATCCTTGTTATTGATGAGCTTAACGGCGCTGATGGCCATCGGTTGGAGAACGTTATGACCATGGAAGCAGGTGTGCACACTATATTTGATATGCTTAATTTATGGTTGGAAGCCACAGTGAGTTGCCATTTGGCTGCTTTGACATATGTCTCACTTATGGCCGCAATATCAGAGCCTGCCCGACCAATATAAATTATGCTCAACCCATCCCGCTGTTCTTTCCAATCTTCTGCAGACAGTCACTTTCACTACACAAAGTGATTTTCCATTACCAAACCCACATTATCTAGCTTTGCATGCCGCATGTGCCAAAGTCGCCCATCTCTCAGGTGCCAGAGAGCATGTCGACGCTGTTGACAGAGACATGGGTACTATTCGGGTGTTGGCGAAAGATGGGACATCTGCTCAGGTGTTGGGAGAGGCTATGACTAGGATCAGGATCACAGCTTGATATGATGCATATGCAGTTCACATGTTTCTGGTATTGGAAAGGAGGTTGAAATCCTTGATTGACCTCAACTGAAACCCTGGATCTTGCTCTCTGAGTCCAGATGATGTGACAAACCCACAAAACAAGTGATAAAAAATGCCAAATGTCTGAAACATTGACTAGCATGTGGTAGCTGCTTGTAATCTCGGCGTGGCCCAACTCATGCAAGTATAAGAAATATTTGAAAGTATTACAGCCTCACTGTAAGGACTTTATAATATTCTCAGGCTAAATTTTGCAAGCCTAATAACACAAGTTTGATAATGTATTCAGTCAATTAAATCCCCAAGTGCTCACTGTATGTAGTTCATACACCGATGATATGATGATATAGCTAATTTATTCAATTACAGACCTATGTAATTGCCAGTCAACAAAAGGACAAGGAGGATGCATTGGTGTCTGGTGACATGTCACATGGACATCAGATTTTTCCAATTCTTATGAGTTACCTTTGCCTTTGTGCGTTTTGGCCCCACTCAGCTTAGCCTAGGGCTGTGTTAGTTTGTAAGTCATTCACTCTATTGCCTGCAATGTCCCTAGAGCCCTATGGAGATCCGCGCCCGGAACTTTGTTAAGCTTCATGGGATGTCGCGCACAACATATTTGCATCAGCTCGTTGCTAATTAGTTTTTATCTTCATATATGCTGTTGCCCGAAGTCCCACTCAGCTTCGCCTAGGGCTGTGTTAGTCTGTAAGTCGTTGACTTTATTGCCTGCGCTGTCCCAGAGCCCTATGGAGATCCGCGCCCCGGAACTTTGTTAAGCTTCATGGGATGTCACGCATAGCATATTCACACCTTCCAGTTACCTGGACCCATCTAAGATGGGGGAGCGGACAGTGACAAAATCACATTAGAGATGGGCCAGCGAATGTCGGCTGATATTAGAATTGTAGTCGTAAATGATGGGTCGGCCGACATTAGAATTGTAGTCGTAAATGATGGGTCGGCCGACAATAGTATTGTAGTCATAAGCAATGGATCAGCCGAGATTAGTATTGTAGTCGTACTAGATGGGTTGGCCGATATTTGAATTTCCCACTGGAGATGGATGGGCCCATATTGAAGTTTCTCATTGGAGATGGGTCGGCCGATAATGCATTTTCCCATGAAGATGGGTGGGCAGATATTGGAGTTTCTCATTGGAGATGAGTCGGCCGATATAAATATTGTAGTCAGAACAGATGGCTCTGCCCATATGTGAGTTTCTCATTCAGTTTCCCACTGAATTTCTGTTGGGCTGCTCTTCATTACGTATTCAGCCCCCTCAGTCATTCCCAATTGGGCAATGCCTCGATTACTTAAGCAACACCCCACTCCAGCAGTCGACATGGATCAAGCGCACATATCTGAAGCTCTTCAATTCACAGATACCCTTTCACAGTATTTAGTGGACCTATTCCAGCACAAACTGCAGCAGCGATCAGCAGCCAGGAACGGCAGTGGGACCTCGATGTCTTCCCCTTCCATCAACCCCCTCTGGATGCCCATGTCCCTTTCCATCAATCTCACCAGCGACTGCGAGCACATCGCCGAGTGTTTGGTAAATGCATACCAGAACCCATGTAAGTCTTTTGGCCTGGCCACTGATCACCTTCATCCATCCTGATCCCCTGTTGATGTCAGCCATTATCCCATGGGATGCTGTGCAATATTGTGATCGACTGTCCGTCCATGAAAACGGCCGAAATGAGGCGAAGGAAGAGACGATTTCAAAGGCATACCCACCACCATCAAGGGGATCCGGGACAATCATTGATTCCCCAACCTGTATCGTCGACTAGCATGGAGTTATCCTTGCGTGGTACTTGCCGGAAGTGCTACCGTCACAAAGACAGGTAGGTGGATCACAGCTATATTATGAACACCAGTGACCATTAGTGCAGTTGATGATGTGGAATTCTACTATACATCTTGCACGGATGTTTGAGAAGTACAGGCCGAAGACGGTTTCGGTGTCCTGGAGAAAATCGTCGGCGTTCTACAAGGCGACCAATGAGTGTACGGTGCAGCCACCCGGCTGTGTAGACATGTCACCGGCTTGGTTTCAGCAAGCTCATGAGGTATGAGTGTCTCGATAGCGATGAATATCAGTGTTAACGTTGCCGCAGAACATCCCTGACTGGCCATTGGAGATATTGGCAAGTTTAAAGGCTAAGAATCCCGACCGAGGGGCAGCGACTTGGCTTGTGATGATGTTTGAGACGACGGCATTAATTAGTGCCATCTTAAGGGTGATGCACCCAGGGTTGTATGAGAGCGGACGACAGACGGTGGAAAAACTATGGCAGTACCCGGAGCTACATCGGGCATTGGAGTCCTGGCCATCAGTGTTCAATGCGTTGACAGCACTGAGCAACCGAGAGACTCCATTCCACCAGGACAACTATTCTCGGGCTCAATGGTATGATCTACTGATGACGGTCGGCCCTTATCGTGGTGCCGAGCTGGGATTCCTGGGACTGGGGATGAAGTTTGCATACAACTCAGGAACAGTGGTTGGATTTAGTGGCAAAATCTTACATCATGGAGTATCTCACTGCGAGGGAGATCGGGTTTGTCTTGCTTATTATATGAGAGACAAAGTACATGAGAGGATGGGAGTTGAGGCGGCACAGTGGATGAAACACCAGTACCATGAGATATAATACCTTGGTAGAATATCAGTAACAATGATAACCAAATCTAAGCTGTATGGTATCATCCATCCCGGTGAAGTGTGTGGATGGTAGATGTGTTCGGCCCAATAAGCTGAACATTTGGGAAAGCCGACTGGCATTGATGCACTGAAGAGAGCCGATGAAACGACTTCCGCTCCTGTGCCCATGCTTGAAGATAACCTAATGCCGATGGCACTGAGGACTGACCCAACTGAGCTGTTGAGAGAGCTGATCCTTAACCAATGGTATGTGAACCGGACATTGCCATTACACCTATATTACACAACGATCACGTGGGCTACACGCCTTTCCTTGCAACCGCCATCATGTCGTCAGAACAAGACTTGCTATACATTCAAGCTTCCCGGGTGCGTTCTGCACTACACTATCTACCGCAAGAGGAGAAGCAGGCTTTGTGGCCTTTGTGGAAGTATGGTCTGGCTCAAGAACTGGTAAGCTGTCTTACCAAGGTTGACTGTTGACAGCTGATTCAGGCATGAGGTCATCAGGTTAAGGCCATGTCACTGATTGGGAGTGCCTGGGTACTCGGTCAGGAATTGGTGGTGCCGATAGTGCTCAGGGACACTGCGATGGTATTGGAAGGCTCGGGCAACCTCGACACCATCGATACCAGGACGGAGGAGGGTGACCCGAGTGGGGTCCGTGATATCACGGACCTGATCTCCAAGGGATGTTGGTGGAGAGGAGAAGTGGATATAGATGGAGGGGATGTGTTCGATGGGCTAACGACATTCTATGAGGTGAGTCAGTTTCTACCGACCATGCTTTGGTGCGAACTGATCAGTTGCACGATGGTCAGCCGAAATTCGAGGAGTTGAAAGGCTGCGACATCAACTACTGGGATTGCGGGCCATCGGGATCAACACGGCCGAAGGCAACCTCGCTCATTGAGGATGCGGTCAACATCCAGGAAGTGGTGAAAGAGGCTGCCATGCTGAGACATGCGGAACTTGATGGCTAGGTGCGGCTGATTGAAGAGACTGCAAAAGTGGACAGGCACATAGCAAAAGTCTTGGATGATTTGAGGCGCATGGGAGATAATCCAGCTAATACAGGGTTTGAATGAAATGTATCATATGTATCCAATATATCTACAAGTATACATGTTTACAAGTTTACAAGAGTAAGATTTTGGCAGCCTGAAGGTCGGCTTCGGCCCCAGGGTCTTCAACAGCACGTGGGAAGAACATGTCACAGCACCAAAAGGAGACAACATACATGCGGCTGTCCATCCCTCACCTTCATCCTACATCCATCAAGATGCACTTCAAATCTGGTATCAAATCCTCAGTGCCCACCATGCAACATGATGCAAGACGCCATTTGGATGTCATCGCTACCAGAATCAGCGCGGCGCTGCGATCATTACCAGAGGCAGGGTCTGTGGACCATCAGAAATGGGAGCTGGGGTTAGCGACAGAAGTGGTGCGTATTTCAAAACAGAGGGAAACACTGGCTAAGGGGACGAGTAGATGGAAGCCAAGATGCTCGGCGGAATGTGCCGACTGAAATAATTGGAACTGGGGTCACCACTGGCCATCATCGGTTCAGTATACAGGATACTGGGAACACCTGGACCGTGGAAGAAGCTGTCATCATTGTCGCTTCACGGTGAGGGCCAGACAGAGGTGGAAGGAATTCAGATTGAGGGGAGGCATTGATGGGAAAGTGGCGGGGAGATTGCAAAAACGCTGTACTCGGTGATGGCGGCATCCTTCTTGGCGTCAGTCGAAGGGGTAAGTTGTGATTACAATTTCAAGTGACACTAACTGACTGTATTAATAGACAGCAAACACATTGGGAGATGTTTTTCACCTGGTTCGGTGATGCTCCCCTCGATGAAGAAGCCGAACCGACTCTGGCTGACGAAAATGAACTTGTGACCGAATATTTCATCTCAGAGTTGAAGGAGCTGAGAGAGACATTGGAGGAGGTAGTTGCTAAAGGGCAGAAATAGGTTGATGAAAAGAGCCACAGAGTGCTAAGCTATGGCTACCGAGCCCAATTAGTACAGCAAATTCAGGCGAGGAATCGTTAGGAGCCAGGTTGTATTACAAGTAATAAATGGTTTGTAAGAATTTAAAGGTCAGCCTCTGCATATCAATCTACATCAGCTTATGCCTCATATTGACATTCATTAATTCAAATGCAAAGATGGCATCTCTATGCAGCCTCGGTATATCCATTGGTCTCGGTATATCCATCGGCCTCAGTATATCAATCGCTCTCGGTATATCAATTGCTCTTGGTATATCTGTTGGCGTTGGGATATCCATCTGGCTCTGTATATCCTTCGGCCTCAGTATATCCATTGGCCTCGGTCCGTCGGCCTGTGTATGTCCATTGGCCTCGGGTTCTTCTATCGACATCAGGACATCCATTGGCCTCCCAACATTGTCTTTTTCTGAGAGCAGGTAGGTTCTGTAAGAGTCTATCGGCCTGCCAATGTTGATCAGCCTGGGCATGCTTTGTGCCATCAGGGTTACATTTCGCTCATCTGTCCACATTGCTGGGCCGGTTCCTTTTCCCGGGCGTCCATCTCAGGCATCTGTCATTCTGGTCCACTGTTCTGTGGTGCTCATTCACGGTTACTTACATTCAATACAATTATGTATACAAAACACCTGGACAACATGTCATCCAATAGAATAGTTCACCTTGTCCCCTTGGAATATCACATTGGCAGAGCATAAATAAAATTGCAACATCCTGAGTGCATGAGAGGATCTATACTGTCGATCTGAAATCTGGTAGGCCGTGGGTAATAATATCACGTGATGTTGAAGT
>QLPF01002333.1:0-14819 GCA_003314045.1 Hygrophorus pudorinus
TTGGGGTTGCAATGGAGCCATCGTGATAACTTCAGTAGATAAACGTGGGTGTACAAATTATTCGTTACGGTGACAATGACTATATACCTTGAGCTGAAGCACTGCCAAAGCGTGTAGACGCACTTCGCTCCTTCAATTGCCACTGGGGAGCCATTCGTTTGGCCTCCATACATTACCACCCCCAGAAATTTGTGTTCTCTTGCGATTTGGCTCCCACAAGATTGGCCGCCATCAGAATATATATGACTCGGAATGCGGCCATGAGTCAGCTATACGACTACGCATACGGTCGGCATCGACTGATCATGACTGTTCCCAGGGTTTCTAGATCAGTATAACCGTGGCTCCGAGCCCGTCGGATGAAATTCATTATTGTAACTCAAGTGAAAGGATTTCCTAGGTTTACTAGGAAGGATCATTGGCAGCTACTACTAGCACTATTTATGTGTACGATGATAATACCGCCATAGGTAAAACTCGAGGCAAAGGTTGGCAGACTAGAATTGCGTAATTGCGGCTTACGACATCAGTCGTCACGCGTCGTGGGCGCCGTTTAGCGCGGCGAATAATTTCACCAAGTAGTAATCCTATAACATGACACCACGGTTCCTATTTTGCTTTCGTCCCCCATCATGTCTCTCCAAGACAGCGACGAAAAGGACACCATAGTACAACTACCACCCAAACGCGCTTTGTTTTCTCGTCACAAACCCCACACTCAGAAGGAAGATCATGTCTCTGCTCCTGAAGTTCAAGAGAAAGAGAAAGACGATTTGATCCCTGCCGCATTTCTGTCTTTGTTTCAGTACGTTCGTCCACACAATTTCTATCATAATTTCCTCACACCCTTGCAGATTCTCAACGAGATTCGAGTTGTTCCTTGATGTCATTGGCTTATTTGCTGCTGCGGCCGCCGGAGCTGCACAGGTAGGCGTTCACGTTGTTTCCAAACATATTTTAATCATATATTTCAGCCTCTTATGAGTCTCCTGTTCGGGAACCTCACTCAACAATTCGTCAGGTTCGGTCAGACTATACAAGCTGCACAGACTGACCCGTCGGCTGCGGCAAAAATACCGTCTGCCGCCGCCAGTTTCCGTTCTGCGGCAGCTAAGGATGCATCGTACCTGGTATACATTGGTATAGTTTCGCTAATCGGTACATGACCTTTGATCTGACATTTCTTCAGGTGTTGGCATGTTAATTTGCACTTACATTTACATGAACATATGGGTGCACACTGGCGAAGTAAATGCAAAGCGGATACGAGAGCGTTACCTCAAGGCTGTTCTTCGTCAAGAAATTGCCTTTTTCGATAAAGTTGGAGCCGGTGAAGTTGCCACCAGGATTCAGACGGACACCCGTGAGTGCTACATGGCTGTATAATATTCATTTCGCTCATCTACTTTCAGATTTGGTTCAACAAGGCATCTCCGAAAAAGTTGCACTAGTTGTTAACTTCATGTCTGCATTCTTGACAGGTTTTATCCTGGCTTATGCTCGTTCGTGGCGACTAGCTCTTGGCCAGTCTTCAATTTTGCCATGCATTATCATCACTGGCGCCGTCATGAATAAATTTCTCTCCAGATATATGCAGTGAGTTTCTGTTGGCCTTTTTGCTTCTGCGGCCTGTGACAGTGTTCAATTGTAAGGTTATCACTCAAACATATGGCCGACGGGGGTAGTATGGCGGAAGAAGTCATCTCCACCGTTCGGACAGCTCAAGCTTTCGGTACACAGAAAACCTTGGCCAACCTGTACGACAAACATGTTGAGAAGTCGCGTGGCGCAGACTTTGGAGCTGCGTTCTGGCATGGCGGAGGTCTCGCTGTATTCTTCTTTATAATATATTCCGCATACGCACTAGGTTCGTCCCTCCGATGTGTCAAACTTGGCCTTCTAATCAGCTGATACATCTACAGCCTTCTCTTTTGGCACCACTCTTATCAATCGCAACGAAGGTCATTTCATTTCAATCTAACTTTGAGCTTGTCGCTGATTCTAAAATTTATCCACTAGCGACCGCCGGTGATGTTGTCAATGTATTCCTGGCCATCTTGATTGGTTCCTTTTCCCTAGTCCTTCTTGGACCGGAGATGCAAGGTGAGCCTCTCCTTGATCCTGTCTTCAACTTTCTCTGACCCAAACGAACAGCCATTACTCATGGGCGTGGAGCTGCTGCAAAGCTTTTCGCCACTATTAGTCGCGTTCCGGACATTGATTCTGCCAACCCCGATGGTGTCAAGCTCGAGAAGGTCATCGGTGAACTAACCTTCGAGGATGTCAAATTCAGCTATCCGGCGCGACCAAGTGTTATGGTGGCGAAAGGACTTTCTATTACATTCCCTGCTGGAAAAACTGCTGCACTCGTCGGCGCTTCTGGATCTGGCAAATCGACGATCGTTTCCCTTGTCGAAAGATTCTATGATCCAACTTCGGGAGTCGTCAAGCTCGATGGCGTTAATCTGAAGGATCTCAATCTCAAGTGGTTGCGCTCGCAGATTGGTCTTGTCTCCCAAGAACCCACGCTTTTCGCCACGACTATCAAAGAAAATGTGGCTCATGGTCTCATTGGCACCAAGCACGAACATGATTCTGACGAGGAGAAGTTCGCATTGATCAAGGAAGCCTGCATCAAGGCGAACGCGGATGGATTTATTAGCAAATTACCCCTGGGATATGACACAATGGTGGGCGAACGTGGGTTCCTCTTATCTGGCGGTCAGAAGCAGCGTGTTGCAATCGCCCGCGCGATTGTTTCTGACCCAAGGATTCTTCTATTGGACGAGGCTACTAGTGCTTTAGATACGCGGTCTGAAGGCGTTGTACAAGATGCACTGGACAAGGCAGCCGCAGGTAAGTTCTTCTTTGTGTCTCTGAACATTGATATCGACCGTTGCAATCAGGTCGCACAACTGTGACAATCGCTCATCGTCTCTCCACTATCAAGGATGCCGATCGTATTTTTGTAATGGGTGACGGGCTCGTTCTCGAACATGGGACTCATAACGAACTTCTCAAGGACGAGAGTGGTCCCTATTCCCGTCTCGTACAGTCGCAAAAGCTCCGCGAACGGCAAACCTCTAATGACTCTGACAGCGACACAGATGGTGGCGGAGATGAGGACATGATAAAGGCCGAGGAAGACGTGCCTTTGGGGCGTAAGAATACTGGACACTCACTCGCTAGCGAAATCATTGAGCAACAGCGTCAAGAAGGGCGTATAACCGGGCATGATACTCCAGATCACAGTTTATCCTATGTCTTCGTGCGAATGGGCAAAATTAATAGCGAAGACTGGCTTAATTACTTGATCGGCAGTATATTTGCTTGCAGTCAGTGTTCCTTTTTTTTTGCGGTAGTATATGAAGCTTAACGATCGTTATTGCCTTACAGTGACGGGGATGGTGTACCCAGCGTTTGGCATCGTTTTTGGTAAGTGTTGTTGCCTTTAGTGTTTATTCATACCTTAAAAACCTCGCACGTAGCCAAAGGCATACAAGCGTTTTCGGAAATAAATTCTCGCGATCGACGACACGAGGGCGATCGTACTGCACTCTGGTATGCGTGGTTTCCATCTGTCTTAATTTAAATTACGTTTATACGTTCCTTAGGCTGTTCATTATCTCCCTCATCTCCGCAGTTTCGATCGGCATGCAGAATTACCTTTTCGCCTCGGCAGCTGCCGCATTGACATCGAAGTTACGGTCGCTATCTTTCAAAGCTATTTTGAGGCAGGATAGTGAGTCATCGATTAAATTGTCATTGCTTCTCATCTCAATAATATACCCTAGTTGAATTTTTCGACAAGGACGAGAACAGCGTATGTGATGTTAAAGTTTTGTCATTGGATAAAAAACGCTCACTTTGTTTACGCATCAGACGGGTAGTCTGACGACAAACCTGAGCGAGAACCCACAAAAAGTCAATGGGTTGGCTGGGATTACTCTTGGAGCGTGAGTTTATGATTCGAAAGCTGTGTACCGTTGATGCTCACACAACAGTCCACCATTCCTAGGCTTGTACAAAGTGTTTCCACAGTTATAGCAGGAAGCCTCATCGGTCTTATATTCAGTTGGAAACTTGCTCTTGTTGGCATTGGCATG
Source organism: Hygrophorus pudorinus (assembly GCA_003314045.1). Taxonomy (NCBI): domain Eukaryota; kingdom Fungi; phylum Basidiomycota; class Agaricomycetes; order Agaricales; family Hygrophoraceae; genus Hygrophorus; species Hygrophorus pudorinus. Next base: position 4,107 of record QLPF01002333.1, read on the forward strand.
TAAAGTCTCTTTCTTTTCTTGAATTGTCCTCATTCTATGCGTTCGTCCGCATTAGCTTGCACTCCTCTCGTCATAAGCGCTGGCTATATTCGTCTGGTATGTTGTAGATCCTTGAAATAAGGGGTCGATTTAATTTTGGCTTTTCATCAGCGTGTGGTTGTATTGAAGGACCAAGCAAACAAGAAAGCCCACGAAAGTTCTGCACATCTGGCTTGCGAAGCTGCTGGATCAATCCGTACTGTCGCCGCGCTGACGCGAGAGGATGACTGTCTAGAGCAATACAGCCGTAGTCTGGAAGGTCCCCTCGAGAAAACAAACAGAAGCTCTCTGTTCAGTAATATGTTATACGCGATTTCACAGTCCATGACATTTTTCGTTATTGCCCTTGTTTTCTGGTACGGATCCAGGTTAGTATCTAGACGAGAACTCTCCACGTTCCGGTTCTTCGTTTGTTTGATGGTGCGAACTGCTGTCTTTACTCTTCATTGATATTCCTTTGATGGCTTGCCATTTTTCAGAGCACCACATTCGGTGCAATTCAAGCTGGAAATGTCTTCTCCTTCGTGCCGGATATATCCTCGGCCAAAAGCGCAGGCTCCGACATCATCAAGCTTCTGGATTCAATACCGGAAATAGATGCAGAGAGTAACGAAGGCAAGCAGATTGACGTTGGTCGAGCTCGGGGTCACGTCCGCCTTGAGAATATACACTTCCGATACCCCACCAGACCTGGTGTGCGAGTGCTACGCGGAATGTCGCTTCAAGTCGAGCCCGGGACATATATCGCATTAGTTGGAGCAAGTGGCTCAGGTAAAAGTACGGTGATTCAACTGATCGAGCGCTTTTATGATCCGTTGGCCGGAGACATATATGTATGACTTCCTGAAGACTTGTCACCCCAGCTACTAACTTGCTGTAGCTTGATGGGGAGCGCATCACAGATCTAAACATTCGGGAGTATCGTGAACAAATTGCTTTGGTTTCTCAAGAACCGGTAAGTTGTCTTCTGTCTTCCGTTTCCCTTGCGTACTAATATGTTTGCAGACTCTTTACGCCGGAACAGTTCGCTTCAACGTCTTACTTGGAGCTATTAAACCTCATTCTGAAGTTACCCAAGAGGAAATCGAACTCGCTTGCCGCAATGCCAATATCCTGGACTTTATCAATTCTCTGCCAAAGTTTGTTTCTCGTATCTACGCTTCTGTATGTCCCTCGTCACTGAGCATTTTTAACTTGACAGTGGTTTCGATACCGAAGTTGGGGGGAAAGGATCTCAGCTTTCCGGCGGTCAGAAACGTAAGTTCAATCGTGGTTTTATCCAAGAGTCAGTTCTCATCATTGGAAAAGAACGTATCGCTATTGCCCGCGCACTTCTTCGCAATCCGAAGGTTCTTTTGTTGGATGAGGCACGCATTTGTTGTCTACTATGCCCCACGGGCAGATACTGATGGTCATGATGTCAGGCCACGTCTGCTCTCGACTCAAACTCAGAGAAAATTGTACAGGAGGCCTTGGATCAGGCTGCGAAGGGACGAGTACGTCCTTGTTTCTGTACTCCTAGTTTTTGTCAAGTGGTTAAATTGCGTTCCAGACAACGGTGGCCATTGCACATAGATTATCAACTATACAAAATGCAGATCGCATGTAAGTTGTTGCATGATCACCTTCAAATTGTATCTCGTTGACCGTGGTTGTAGATATTTTATCAAGGAAGGAGTGGTCAGCGAATCAGGCAGTCACGACCAGCTTCTCTCTCTCCGAGGAGATTATTACGAATATGTACAACTTCAAGCTCTGAGCAGGAAGTGATTCGATACAATACGGACATGTTTATGCTGTATTCGTTCTGCATGTTATGATGTAGAATAGACTTTCAAAGAGCTAATACAGTTATTACTTTGGGATTTTGACTTTTGACTTAAGTACTTCTAGGTTCAAATTATTGGTCTGCCGGAGTCGTTCATCCGGTCTTACACGTCTGAATTCTGGGAATTTGAAGGGACGGAGGGAGCATAGTCGTCCGAACCCTAAAGGCCTCTTGCTAGACTGGTGACCTGTCCTTCGACTTCGAGGGAATGCGATGCATACTCTTCGTTAGAAGGACTGGTCGATCTGAGTTTAAATTGGCAGGACGCGCGGATTTCGCCCAAAAAGGAAGGGCGTGACTTTTCTCGGCTTTTCTCGGCTTGTTCGGCGTGCTGCCGGAGACTCGGAACGCGCGCTTGCCTCATACCTCAGGACTCACTGCGGCCAATGGCTCTTGGAACACCATTTCGTGAAGAGGCACCGCCCCTGCGGCCACGCATATTCACTTTTGTAGAATACACGCCTTTGCATTCACAGTCTCCAACAACAAGTAAATCTGAACTGCTAAGTGATCTATCCCCAGATCCGAGTCCATTCTCGTCGACTTCACCACAGGACTGGCAGAACACTAAAACCGACCGGAATCGTGCAACCTTCAAAATGTGGGGGGGAGCGTTGCAGAAAAGCCCTGGACCGTCGTAGTCTTTGTGAACAAAAGCCTGAAATGTCAAATTTGCCGTATGCTGGCCGGAAAGCAGGCTGTCCGTGCTTTGGAATCCCTGCCGTGTAGATTGTTTGCACCTCGTCAATGTGAATCCGTTTGACCTGATTGGTAAACTTGCGGCCGTTCTTACGCAGAAGTTTGCCACATTTTGTCATGTATCCGTCGTAGATGCCGAGCTGCTCCATCGTCGTAATAATATTTGTGTACTTGCCGTTCGCAATATCCTGAATGATTTAAAATAGGTTATAATGATTTTAGTATTAAATATAATGTTACTTGCGTCCCAAAGAGCGGTTCACTCGGTGTATCTTCATTAATTACAATTGTCTTGATTTTGTATGCATTGAATGCCTCCAGGTGAGCACATTGGAGCCGCTTGAAGGGGACGATTAGAATACAGAGGTCGGCTGGCCGCAACAGAAGTAGAATGATCATAACCAGAGTCTTCCCGGAGCCAGTCCCAGCTGCAATAATACCGTCGCCCGCAAGAGATCCCAGGACCGCAGCAAGTTGGAAAGTCCTTCTAACGAAGAGTTTGCATCGAAGTCGAAGGACAGGTGCTGTTTCCCAAGAAAAAACTCTTGCAAGCTTCACGATCGAGACCTTTCCGTTCAGGATCAGTAAGTTTTTGAACTTGTTCTCCTGTTACATTTATATGAATGTTGAGAGATATATTCCTTGGCAGCACCTTCTCAGCTACAGCCAAGTGAATGATGCTGACTACTGGCAAGATAACGCCTGAACAATGAACATAAAATATATGTCACTCATCATACCTCTAGCCCGGACGATGCTAATTTTTTATTTAGGATAACGAGTCACGTCTCGCTAATCGCCATATACCCTTGCCCACATCACCGCCATAACCTGCTAGCAGCTGCGAAGCCGCAAAACGACAACAAAAATCCGGTCCAGTGGGTGTGGCGCTGGCATACTTAAAGTGTACCCAAGTCAGCGTGAAGGAGCCGAAAAAGCAAAGAAGCGGAAGGCATAGGACAGCACAGGAAGGACGGGAAGAAGTGGAAGAGGTTGACAGAAATCAGCCGAGGGGCAAGAGACGGTACTGACAACGAAACGCATGGATGGTGAAGTTGTGAAGAAATCCAAAAGGCACAACAGAGTGACGAGGGTGGATAGGGAAACTGTAAGGTAACGGTGCTACCCGTAAGTGCCAGACGCGGTACGTTGTCACTGCCAGAAGCGGCTTCTCCCATTCGACTCTCATTCTGTTGGCCGGGATAAAGGAGGCGAGGATACCCGAATAACCAGATCGCACCGTGCATCCGCGAAAGTCGACACCACCGCTGATGCAAATCGTGGAATCTCCTGAGTCCGACTTTTCCTGAACTCATTCCTTCACCATCCTTCTGCTGCGGCCCGATATGTCCCGGCTCATTTCCTAGACCATCACTAGCTTTCTCTCTCTTCTCTTCTGACATACACCGCTTCTCCTTCTTACCTCTCCGCCTCCGCTCCTGATTCAAGTTCTGGTCAACCTCCCCTCATCCTTCCTCAAAAACTAATACAAGGATTCACAAACCCCGAGGGTTGAACTTCGGGAGGCAACACGGGTATCAAGGACAAGGAGGCGGGCAGTCGAGGATGGAGGGTATGGATCGTTTTGAGGAGAATACGTATATCTGAAGATGAGCCCAGAAGGTGAACCTTCGTTTCGCAGGCGACGCGCTTGGCGACATCAAGGGAATTGGGGAGGCCTAGTATTTCCAACCCCAGAGTTGGGCTTCGAAATGTTTCACTAACACATTGTAGCGACACGACTGCGACTGGCATTATCCGAACATGAGGATCTACTCGTGGTTATCGAATTTCCATCGGAAACCCCTGTAATCATAATAATGGAAGGTGAGCTAGCGAAACCATATAGAACTCATCGCATACGACAAATCAACGGCATCGGTGTTAAAGGGGCTGGAAAAACGTATGGTCGGCGGCTAATCAACAGTCTCCTGCGAACAAAATGAATTAGAAGAAATGAAAGGCAGATGAAATTGATCCCACGTATGTACATGATATCAAAAGCACCGGGCATGCGGGAAAAATGTGAGTCCGCGGGCCGTAGCAAAGTTGACAGAAAAAGAGTGATACCAAGACTACGTTGATTGCCCCATCATCTTGTCCAGGGTCCACATAATACCTTCCTCGTCGCTGCCACCACATTCCCGGAATGATTCTCTCCACCCATCGTAGCATGCACAATGAGGCGCGCAACGACTTCACCCTGGGTGAAAGTGAGAGTCAGGGATAAATATAAAGGATGACACATACGAGTTCGACTAGGATTGCGACGACGATTAACCTGTGTAGCAAGGCTGATTAGAGGACGGGATGTACAAAGGAACTAAATTGCTACCAAATGACGATCCATGTGATGCGGCTCATTGCCGATTCATTGAGATGGTCATGCTAGGGAGAATGTGAGATCATACATGTCTATTATGACCAGATGATAACACCTACAATTGCATCAAGCTGCATCGCCACCACCGATCAGAATCCCGCAAACACAAACCAAGGAAGCAGACTCACAAAATCACTCGCAACGCCCAACTTCTCATTCAACACCTTCACCCTCTCGTTGATCTCCATGTACTCCCTTACGGCGTCGTACAGCGCCTTCAGGCTTGCTTCGCTCCAGAATAGCTCAGGTACGTCGAGGACATTCGACACGAGATTGATGTCCCGCCGGAGCTTAAACAGCCGTCCAGTCAACTTTAGCGCCTCGTGGCGTCTTAGTTGCAGTGCACCCGAGCGGGCGAGTTGGGTTGGGATGGAGAGTGTGAGCGGGGAGGTGAGGACACGGGCGGCGTTAGTTTCGTAGTGGGCCAGAAGCGTAGATTGGGCAAGGGCGTGTGATATGGATAATTTGAGGAGGTGGGAGCGCGATTTCAGTGCTAGATAGGTCAAGACAGGATGCGACAAAGGGACATATTGCTCACTGAAGAAATCGTTGTATACTCGAGGATACGCGATGTATGGATCATGCTGTGAACCAAACTGGTTAAATTGGTTTCACCAAAGGAAGGAGAAACGGCGTACTGCAAAGTGGCATTCCTCCACTTCCCAATCTTCCTCCTCTAATCTTCTCTTCATGATCCCTGCCTTATCGATATCCTCCAAAATACTCCGTTCCTGGCCCTCGTCTAGCCCAAAGAAAACCACCACCCCGTAATCGAAAAAAACCACTTCTGCGACGTCTTCTTCAGGTAGTCGCGGCTGCGGTGGCGGTTCTGGTCTAGCTTGATCGTCGGTAATCCATCCATTGTGGGTTCCTTGCTCCGTCTCGGATTCTAGAAAAGTTGTGACTTCTGAGGCCGGCGTAGACAGAGGAAGGGGTTTTCGTGTCTGAACGGGGGAAGAAGATGTGATATATCCGTCGCGTATTGAATTGGGGGATGGGCTGGCTGGGGAAGTGAAATACGTTCCTTGGTATCCGTTCTCTTCCGCTTCAGAGAGACGTGATAGTAGTGACTTGCCGCCTTTTGACTGGGCGGGAACGGATGAACGGATGTTGGAGTTAGGCCCGTACCCTGGTAGGAGGGGAAGGTGATACATCTACGGTCATAGACGTACATACTGTGGTAAGAAAATGGGTTACACAAACGCACTCACCACATACAAAGCCTCGTCAAACACTCTAGGCAGCACATTATGCTCCCGTTTCAAGAAGGAGGCCAACAGCTTCATTTTAAACGTCTCCGCAACGCAGTACGCCGTGATTCTCTTAAACCCGGCCTTTTTCCTCTGGTCCTTGCTCATCTTCTCCGCCTCGCTCTTTACGTCTCTCACCCCTGCGTCAGTCTCATATCCATGCCTCAAGTCTTCGTCTACATCGCCAGACAGTGCTTTGGTTTGTGGCGCAGATGGGAGGACCACCAGTTTCTGCGAGATCTTTGACGTGCGTTGCGCTTTGGGGGCACCTGGTCCTGAAAGTGATATACGCCGGGACTGCGCTGGAGATGTACTCGGTAAGGATGAAATGCGGGTTGAGCGTGAACGACGACCAGAAAGCTGAGCATTTGAGGAGGGTCGGCGATTGGGGACGGGAGGAGACATAGCTACTGCAGTCACGTGTAAGTCGTACACTACAGTCACGGTAATAACTCGCTAACTGACGGATTCAATGGCAAATACATTCAACAAGAGAAAAGGATCAGTCCAAAGGCTTTGTTGCATGTTCTATACATACATTTTGGCGGGTATCCACGAGTCTGCGGTTAGTCCTTATGCCATCAAAAGGAATGACCACCCGAGGAATGTCACGGTGCTTAGTATCGGATTGCTGGGAGGGGTTCTGCTCGGATAGATGTGAGGTCGACGGCTTGGTCTACTGCGTCGTCGATTTCGCCGATTAGAACACTGAATATTCACTTTTCAACGAGAGTTACGAAAGTGAGGGGTGTTGCCGCGTACATCATATCACCCTTCACAAGGTATAGCCCTAGAGGTATCTCTTCGACACCTTCGTCAATATTATACACTCTTTCCCTGGAGTCGGATAAAACCACGTTGGATTTCTGGTCAAAACCTGCCATCACGCCCTGATCATGTCAAACTAGTCAACGTGTTGTTCACTCCTTACTGAGTAGATGAGGCGCACCGTGATTGCACGTCCATCTTGCAGAATCAGAAGAACGCGGCCTATACAAAACACAGTGTTATCATTGGTCTCCGAAAAACAGAAAATAAACTCACGGTCGACGTAGCCTTGCAGGCTGGCCATCTTACGTCGTCGTCGTCGTCGTCCGGAGTCAGTCTGATTTACACGTGCCCCCTGTCAATGTGGCGGTGTGGGTTTCCGTCTGCTAAAGCTTCCGTCTCTTCGTTTCTCGTGTTTTGGGCGGCATTGAGCGCTCTGTCCTCTCCTTTTAAGAGCTCCCTATCTTTCCCCCCCTTTACCATTCCGCTGTGCGTTAACATACCACCAAGCCATCACACTGACTTTATCTGCAGCTCTTGACCTACTCAACTATGGTTGCTCACGAAGAAAAGAACTTTGGCCAGTTTGTCGATGTCTCACAACATCTGGACTTGAAAGAATCGGAATCACCACTGCCGTCACCCATCACTGCCAATGTAACAAAATCAAAGCCAAAACTCTCGGCTACCGCCATCATACCAGTTTGGATAATATTGAGCTCGTCAGTCATCATATATAACAATTATCTCTACAACACTCTCGAGTTCAAGTTCCCTGTCTTTCTTGTGACATGGCATCTCACTTTTGCTGTGAGTCTCATGCGGGGTATTAGGTTTGAGGTGACTAACACCCTCCTTAGGCTATTGGTACCCGTGTCCTTCAGCGAACAACGCATTTGCTCGACGGCGCTAAAGATGTCCACATGACAAGGGACATGTTCATTCGATCTATCCTGCCTATAGGCCTGTTGTTCAGCGGGAGTCTCATCCTCAGCAACACAGCATACCTATATCTCAGCGTGTCGTACATACAAATGCTCAAGGTGCGTTTTCGTTTTCCACAATCTTCTCTCGTATTGACATTTTACAGGCCTTCACACCCGTGGCGATACTACTCATCTCATGGACCTTCCGCATCGCGGAACCAAATAAGAAACTCGCTGTCATTGTGTTCATGATCTCTATAGGAGTGGCACTTGCGTCACATGGTGAACTCAAATTCAACCTTATTGGCTTCCTCACACAAGCAGCTGCCGTTGGCGTACGTCTATCACGTCACATCGCTTGTCTAATTCAATCTGACAAATGTACAGTTCGAAGCCTCTCGTCTCGTCATGATCCAAATTCTTCTCCACGGTCTGAAAATGGACCCTCTAGTGTCCCTCCACTATTATGCCCCTGTCTGTGCAGTCATCAATCTCGTCTTCCTCCCCTTCACAGAAGGCCTTGCTCCCTTCTATGAGCTAGCCCGGATAGGACCCCTTGTTCTTCTATCTAATGCTTTCGTCGCCTTTTTCCTTAATGTAGCGGCAGTATTTCTTGTAGGTGTGGGCAGCGGGTTGGTCTTGACATTAGCCGGCGTATTCAAGGTACGAGTTTTGATGGTTACCCAGATATGAACCAACGTCATATTCGACTTTTAGGATATCCTGCTGATCACCGGCTCGGTGTTGTTATTCGGGTCACAAGTTACCCCACTCCAAGTCGTTGGTAAGTTGACATCGTTCCTGTCCAAAGATGTCCATTAATCCACACATTCAGGATACGCGATTGCTCTGGGTGGTCTGGTCCTCTTTAAGACCTCTGGCGGCAAATGATTGTTCTTCCTCCATTAGATTTAACTCATTCGTGCTCACTGCTAGATCCTTTCTTTGTTTCGTGACATATACTGTACATACGTATTTATGCTCTGTCCATCCATCGACTCCGGCATAGCTATACAGAATAGAAACATCTCCTGTCGTAGTTAGTTATCTTGCCCAGCCCGTTGAACACCGTGACTGTATTGCTGCGAAATGAATATATTGTGGTCGTTGTCGTTATAAATTAATCACTACAGTACGTAATCTATTCCAGATATCCAAGAAAGGGGGGAATTGACTCGAACTTGAAGCGTACCGGAACCCCGTCCTGCCTGCGAGAGAGCTTACCCCTAGCTAACGAGTGAGTTCTTCTCGTATCGACCTAATGACAGCTTGTACATCAATAGAAACTTCCTCCTCGTCTGTAGGTTCAACGACAGGTGGTAAAGTGTCATCACTGAGTTTTCTGAGTAACCATACGGACGCGTCAGTCGTAATACAACATACCGCGGATAACAGCGTGGGGAAAAGGGACTGACCGATCGTTCCACCATGCAATATAGCGTATTCCAAGGGCACGAACGGGCAGCTCCTGATCTCGGGTGAAAGTTCCAGTGGGGAAAAATTCCATGAGCGTAGTCCGTTCGGAAGGTTTCATGTAAGCACTGTCGAGCAAAGTGTAGCCATGTACGCCCAGTATTATCTAACATATTATCAACCGCTGAATCTAGTATTTTCATGAAATCGATCAGGACTCACAGTCGACTTTGCAATCGCACTCATCCTCTCCCCCCATGGCGTCCCCGTATCAGAGATAATGTGAATCTCATACCCATAATCTTCCCCCAACTTCTTCAACGCATCACTCAATGCCTGATGATCCGAATCCCTCAACTGAGGCCTGTGCGCCAGTCCTTGTGTCTGCACATACGTGACGACAGGCTTCCTTGACTTCATCTCATAGAACCCAAGGTACAAAGCTAGCGACCTCCTCACAGGCTCCCACCAATACTGCGATGCCGACAACCCCACAAACGGTCCTGCGAAGACTGGGTTCGAGTTTAACCCGGCCATGCTCTCAGCAGCGGTTCTGTCTGCGATGATGACCCGCTCGAGGACAAACGGCACCTGCATTAAGTGATAGTCGGCCCAGTCGTGCTCGAACATGACGCCGAGATCTGGAAATGCGGCTTTAACTACAAAGGGATGGAATCCCGTCTGGGAACGTGTGCGAATGACATCAACTTCGGGTCGTTCAACGTGAAGATCGGAGAAGACAGGTATGCGGGTAAATATGAGACGGTGGGGCGGGGGGAGGATTGTTCGGCCGGTAGCATCGATGGAGAGATCAAGGGAGCTGTAGGTGCGCCACAGCGAAATGAGTGTGGAGTTGTCTAGGTATGACAGTGAGGGTTTGGTATTGAAAGGGGTGAAAGATACGAACGGGGGGATATATCATTTGATAAAAAGGTCACACCAACAACCCTGCAAAACCAGGGTGAGATCGTTAGCGAGCTTGCCTCCAATGTAGAAGCTTACTTTCCGCCGTATGAGCCAAATATTGTTTTTGCCTCTGAGACGGAAATGACTTTCCAATCCGCCTCACCACCTGGCACTTTCGGTGAGGCTATGGATCCGATAGGTGGGATGGACATAGGGTCGTCTTCAACTATGTATACTGACCCGTTGAACAGAATAGGAGAGTCGAGTATAGTATATCCTACACGCGTAACGGAGTCAGCTGAGAATACTATGGAACCCGAAGCGCTAATTCTTCGAAAATACACACCTGGAGTGTGTTTTACCACTTTAGTCCTTGGAACCGTATCCCACCGGTCTAGGACGTCATTCGCACTGGCCTCTCCAAAAATGTCACTCGAAACGTCCCCAGTCTCTGATCTCCCAAGCCACTGAGCTCCGTACCGCCCGGTGCCCTTCTCTTGA
>QLPF01002333.1:21039-33527 GCA_003314045.1 Hygrophorus pudorinus
CGTTTATATCTTCTTTAACCTGGCAGGATATAGATGATCTTGTTGGGTAATGTCGCCCGGCCTGTACACAAGGTTGCGGCCTGTCAACATTTTGTGTAGGATCCATTTGTCAAATCATTGCATACACTCTCCAAGCTCCGGCTCCTCCCTTCCCTGTATTCGTGCTCTCCTTTACCGTCAATGGAGTCGGTATGGCGCTTCAAGTGAGGCTGCGTGTTCTCTTTCTTGTGAAATTCTGTTATATTTATCTTGATAATGCCGTAGGATGCTCAAGCCAACGGCTTTGTTGCTGCCCTGAAGGATAATGCTGAAACGAAGATGGGTCTATTACATGCGGCATACGGTGAACACAATAATCTCTCCACATAGGGAACATGCCAATGTATACCTTCCCCTCAGGTGCGGGAGCTTTGTTGTCCCCCCTTATCGCGACCCAATTCGCAACGCTCCCCCGATGGTCGTTCCATTATCTCGTTTCCCTCGGTATCGCACTTTCGAATACCGCATTACTGATAGCTGTATTCCGATGCAAGACGCAAGATGGTACACTTTCCCTCAATGTTTGTGATACCTTCCCGTGTGGTTGACCGGCTTTATACAAGAATGTCTTGCCCAAATAGGACAAGCGGCAGGAGAGCAAAGCACCAGCGATGATAGCAGTTTCCGACAAATTCTGCGTACCAAGGCTGTTCATATGCTCGCTTTCTTCGTCCTAGTATATGTTGGAGTGGAAGTCACCATTGGAGGTTTGTGCTCTATCTTCGCAGTAGATGGAACACGAGCTTATGCATTTAAAAGGGTGGGTTGTGACCTTCATGCTTGATGTCCGTGCAGGTGGCTCGTCGTCTGGTTATATTTCTGTTGGCTTTTTCTCCGGCAAGTCCTATCTGTTTCTGGCTACAGTGGGACTTACCTGGTTCGTTTTGTAGGCCTGATGTTGGGCCGTGTCGCACTCTTATGGGTAAACCAGAAGGTAAATGGCTGCGACCGTTCATTAGAAACAACTACTAATCAACGGGCTTCAATAGATCGGTGAACGACGAGTGATTTTCCTTTATGCATTTTTGGCTATATGGTCTGTTACTGTATTTCACTTTCTGCACCGCACTCTAGAACTAACCGCCTTCGTAGTCTAGAACTAGTGGTCTGGCTTGTCCCCTCCCTCATCGGGGGAGCGGTCGCGGTCTCCTTAGTGGGTGTACTATTGGGACCACTGTACCCCATAACCATGAACCACGCAAGGCGTATACTACCTCGTTGGCTACTCACGGGTGCAATCGGTTGGATAGCTGGCTTCGGTCAAGCCGGATCAGCCATTTTCCCGTTTATTACGGGCGCATTGGCTTCAAAAGTGGGGATTCAGAGCTTACAACCGCTGTGCGTTGTTGTTCTTCTAAAAATATGTGAGGGACCTCAAGATATACTTGCTATAGATTGGTGGCAATGATGGCAGTTATGATTGCGCTGTGGGCCTTAGTACCGGGTAGCCGGCGTCATGCTGATTGAAACGTATTCCATTTTGACATCTATGTAAGGTGTAAACGATAAATAAAGAATATTAAACTAGGCTCATGTGCGGCTACCGTTTCTTCCTCGTCCCACTCTTCGCTGTACCTGTGCCGACCACTGACGTGCGCGTATTTTTCCTAGGCTTAGAAGGTGCTTTTTTGGGAGACGGTTCTGGCGACGAGGAAGCAGCTGACGGCACAGCCGATAGCCTCGTAGATCGTCGAGGCCGTATTGAGTCACCTCCTTCACCATCATAACTGCCAGCGCGCGACGTCCGGCTTTTCCGAACCGGTCGCTTATTTGCAAGCAACGGAGCCACATTGTCTTCTTCCGCTTCCTCTTCCTCCTCTTCTGCCATCAATGAACCTGGTAGACTTTGTCCCAAATCTGCCTTAGGAACTCGCGCATTTCGAGCTTGCTTGGGTGGCTGCGGTGGTGGTGATGCTCGTCTTTGCCCTCTATTCCTTGTCACATCACCCTCATCATCTGACTCGGACAGAAATGCCCCCGGGAGCATCTGACCCTTTGTCTCCGTTCGTGTTGTCCTCTGATGAGCAGGGTCAGCGGCTGAGAAAACCGAAAATGACAGCTCGGCCTCCCCCCTGCCATTGGTTCTCGGAAAATCATCCTCACGTGGCCGCAGGCGATGGGCGACATCGTCTTCGGAGTCCACATTCATATCAATGTCCTCTACTGGTAGCGGCTGATGTACTGTGGGTCTTTGCGGAGCGGCTGCAACGGGGGGCGGGTCGTCTTGACCGAAGGGTCGTTTGCTGCCATTGATGGCTGGTGGTTCGGCAAATGTGGTTCGGTTTTTATTCGTACTTCCCTTGGAGCCGAATAAGAATGCAGGCGTCAATATAGGTTTGGAAAGGTTGGCGGATGAGCTTGGTGCGAACAAGCCTGCGGGGAATGAAGGCCCAGATGATCCTACCAGTGGGATGGGAGCTCGAGAAGACGAGAGGTTGGGAAGATGGTGTGGAGTGAACGTCGAAGGATGTGACTGTGAGGTTGCTGCTGCGAAGATATTTTTTGGGGGAGGTAGTATTTGTGAAGCGCTAGCAAGTGAACCAGAAGAGACCAAGGGGAATCCGCTCCCAAAGCGAGGTGCGCCTGAGCGTTCTGGTAAAGGGACGACAATGGGCGCCGACGTTGGTGTTCCTGTTCTCGTCAGGATGTTTGCCTTATCAACGGCTGGTCGCATGGGCCCCACATCCTCCCAAGACATAGTCAAGTCACCTGACCCTATTCCGGACCCAAACGACTCTCCACTGCTTGAAGCTGTCATAGGCGTCCCGCTCTTCCCTTCGGTCATGGTCTCCACCTCCACCTCCAACAAATCCCTCTCAACCGCAGGCATAGCAGCCATTATTTCGTCCATCATGCGCCGTCTGTCGCGGACAGCCTGTTGAATTTTTGGTGTGGCTTTGGATGTAGAGAATTGGCGATCGAGTTTGACGGCGGCGGCGTATTGGCCACTTTGAATGAGGCGAACACAGACAAGGTCTTGTATGACTGGGACGGATGAGGGAATGCACGTTGATGGTGGGTGGAGGGCATATTCGTGGATGAGACGTTGTTCGTAGGCCGAGAACGGGAAGGCGAGGAGTTGGATGAGTGGCTGAGGACGCGGTCTCGCTGCACGAACAATGCAAATGAGCAAGGAGGGGAATCATACGTGCGGAAGGTGACTTACGTGAGAGACACCAGTCGAGAATTTTCAGAATGAGCCTGGAACGTGTTTCGTTTTGTTCAGGAAAGGTACGCTGGAACTGCCAAGCTTGCAAAAGATTTGATTCTGCCAACGCGACGACGTACAAATCGATGTCGTCTGGTTCTGTGAGTAACGGTTTCGCTGTCCGAACATATTTTAGAACTAGCGGCGTGGGATTCTCGGACAGCGAGATGGCTTGTAATATCTTGGAGGCATAGTCTTTATTGAGGCGTGCATCCGACAATATTGAAACTGCTCTCTGAAGGTTGCTCGATCACAATAGAAAGCATGACAAGTCGTGGAGACGTACCGCTACGTTGATACCGGTATCTAGATCCCAATACGCGTCTGCCAAAGCAGCAAACTGCGGTGGAATGCACTTTTCAAATTTGAACCTTTCCTCCCTCCCGTCGTTATACCACTTGAGTAAGAAATAGACCAAACATTCCCTTTTGAGTGCGTCGTACGTGGAATTCTCGATTGCGTCAAGTAAACGCTGCAAGGATGGCACGTCGGTTGGTGGGTAAAGTGTGTCCGGTTGGGGGATTCCGCCAGAGGAGAGTAGGATATCAAATATCAAGAGGTCGGACATGTGAGCGCGTCGAGTCTCGATTTCCTGTGGTATAGGATCGCGCCACGGAAAGAGGTCCGGTGAGAGGTCAAAATGGGACATCAAGTCCACGCCCATGGGATTGTCCTGAATACGAATGAACTGTTTTCCTAAAATCCATTCAGACATAAAAATGGGACTTACTACGTCCATGGTCGTCCAAGTTCACGCTGCAAAAACCGTGGCGGTTTGACCGTGACAAATAATGTGACCGTTGTCACCCCAAATATGATTCCGAGTCGTAGTAATACATTAAATTATATTCTATCGAGCAGTCGTCTGTTGTCCCCCAGTCTTCTCAGTCAGCCGGTCTATGGGGGTATCAGCAGCGTCCGCTGCAGGGACAGTCATCTTATTTATTGGATTCCGGCTTGGGGACCGGATATCGCCCTTGAATCCAACGTAGTATAATCGTGAAAGGTCTCCTCCCACAGAATCGTCCTATAAAGCCAGATCTCGGTTCAAATGCAAATGGTTCGTGGAGCGAAATCACGTACAAAGAACAGAGATAATGAGTTGATGCTAGCGAAAGCTGCTACACGTAGGGGGTATTCGGCGACGCCGGTCTCGCCTTCCAGAAGGCTGATATTGAGGTGCGGTTTGGTCGTCTCCGCATCCGCAAAATCGATGCTATTTGGGTGGTTCGCGTATATTCGAAGGTGCCGTGGTGTCACTTCTCCTCGACCTGTCATATGTCAGTCCGGCCTGAGGGCATTAGTAAAGAGAGCTGTACCAAGCTTCAACAAGACAGATCGTACTCGAACGTTCTCTGTGAAAGGTATGTGCACGATGATCTGATGACATATGAGGATATTTGTTCCGACACAGACGAATAGAGTCTCGAACCTGGTCGTCGACTCCAGACTCTGCGTATAAGGAGGTGTCGTCTCGTTCGTTCCAGGGCTTTATGATCACTTTTGCATCTTCTGGTACAGACAAGTTCAATCCGTGAACACTTTGCCCCACCATGAGTTTGACGAACCCCCAATCGTCGAGACTGAGGCTCACTTGTCTCTGTCTATAAAGCTGTAGAGATTCGCGACATCAGTTCCAACTACGTGTGAAGCCACTGAGTTTCCGTTGTCAGCGTCGTCGGACATGCCTGGTAATGAGTGCGGATTTCGGAAGGTCAAACCAAACAGACACGCCTATATGAACAGGATTGCTAGACTCGGTATTCCTCGCACATGTCACCCTCAGACGGTCCAGAGGGCTGCTCATAATACACCGTATCGTGCTGCCCTTACACACCGCTCTTTATCCTCCAAACCACCCGAGGATGCTCCAGTTGCACCATCCGAAACGTCGACGCCGACACCACCGCCACCAGCAGATTCGTCCAACATGCCATCTTTACCCGATCTTTCACTTGAAAGCCTTGATACTGGCTTTCCAAACCTCATGGTCCCACATCCGCTCATGGATACCCACGACGTCGCAATCTTTCGCCCCAGCAGAAACTCTCCTTTCCGCAACAAAGTCGTGGTTCGCAACGAACCGCCTGTCTTTCTTGAAAACGACCAGGACAAAACATCATCCCGGTCGGCCTCGGAAGACAAGTCGGAGGACGAGGTTGAATCGCTATCTCACCTTCCTCTGAATTCGTTTCAGATGAAAAACCTGCTCAAATTTCCCATTCTGACACGTCGAATCACGCAGCAAACAGGGAAAGGCAAGATTCACAGGATGTACACCATGATGATAGTGGGCAACGGAGATGGGTTAGTTGGTTATGGAGAGGGAAAAGACGACGAGGCACCAAGAGCTGCTGAAAAGGCATTTGCACAGGCTGTGCGGAACATGGATTGGGTGGAACGGTTTGAAAAGCGAACTATATGGACCGAGATGGACACAAAACTTGGCGCGACTCGCGTTATCTTGCGACCACGACCCGTTGGGTTTGGACTGCGGTGTAACCCAAATATCCATCAGGTGCTCAAGGCGGCAGGTATAAAAGACATCAGTGCAAAGGTGTGGGGCAGTCGGAATCCCCTGAACGTCATCAAAGCGCTGTTCCGGATGCTGCAGGCCGGCAGCGCGCCATTAGCCATGGGTGATGGGATTGGAGGAGGAGGGAGAAAGCTGAACAGGGGGAGCGGTGTTCGGAGTAAAAACGAGGTGGAACGAGAGCGTGGCAGGAAGCTGATTGATTTGAGGTATTGAGGGTGTTTCAACTGATACAATACTACTAACCATTGGCATTACTCTGTGCCCTGCTCGTCGTACACTGGTAACAAGTAAAAGTAACGGCATGCCCAGGTCCAATTGAGGAAATCAGTCAAGAGTTGGGCTAACACCAGCTCACACTCGAGTACTCGGACCACCCGTTCAAGCTCGACCTTAGACAACATTCTCCCATGTGCTTCAACTCTGTGAGTCCCACGACGCAGGTCACTGTGAACCTGATAAACCGCTGGCGTGGGGTGATCATGAAGGTTTTTCATGTTTTGGTGTCGTTAATACATAAAGTGGTACGCCCGGTACTAATACATACTCCTCCAACAGTTATACCCCAGCACAACAGCCCGCTACAAACTGCCAAGGTGAGAAAAACGTAATGAATGTCAATGAGAGTTGTGTGTGTCCATGCGATGATATTGACACGAACGGCGGTCTACCAGACTCTATGAGGCTCCCGTAGCCGCGAATAATTTTCCGGGCGAAAACCAGTGAAGTCCCGTCCGACGCATCGTCCGGCGACACTCGCCCTCTGCGAAAATCGGTACAGGCGTCTTAGCCCGCGTGGGCGAAAACGTACTCCAAGGCTGGCGAGGCGGCGGAGAAGGCGTGCGACTACGGCCAATCGCGCGAGACTGGAAAGACTCAGACGGATGTGAGCCCCGCGGCAGTGGCTCCTCGGGCGATAACGAAGAGGACCGCGGCGAACGGGAGAATGCGAATTTGAAGATGCCTGAGCCCTTTGACCGCGTCTTGCCTTCGCTCGATTTTTTCGACGAGGATCTGGGAGGCGGTGGGGGCGTAGAAGCATCGGAGGTCTCCGGGTGAACCGAGGAAGTATTCTGAAGTTGTCGTGACTGTGATACAAATGTAGGTTGGGCCCGAAAATCCGGCCATATGATGCTTTCTGGACTGGGTGTGCTGGCCCCTTTGATGTCACAAATGATGTCTTCCTGCACGAAGGAACACCGGGTGCTCGAGTACAACGAAGGATATGACATGTCTTCAGCAGGATAGTCCCACGAGGATACGCCATCCATATCTCTGTCCTCGTTAACATTGTTGCGTCCCAGCTCGACGGACGACGGCATGTGCAGCGAAGGCTTCGCCTGCGATGCAGGACTCGCTAGGAAAAATGATGAAGAATAAGATTCGTACTCAATGGCGGTCTGCATCATCGATGATCCCGTCGTAAATGACCCCATGCTCGCATTATAGTATCTCCCTTCACAGCAGCCCGTATCCACTCTCAGTGACTTGGCGGGTGCGATTTCAACCCGGTCTGAAAACCCATCATCGACGTTGCATGGTGTCGCCGGAGGTGATGGTATGGAACCCGAACAGGATGGAGATATGGGGGACCGAGTAGATGGAGGCGTCCGTGGCGATTCCCAGATATCGATGTTTCTCAATACAGGTTGGGAACCGCCTGATGATGCCGGGGATTCGAAACCCCACGTCGCAGCACACGACGAATATTCATCCCATCGACCATATGAGTACTCGTCTTCGGTCGACTGACTCGCAAACACAATGTCCGAGCTTGAGGCGGAGTCTTTGCTCCAGTGCGATTTCAACTCCTGCTTGGGAGACTCTGGAAGAGGGGAAGCCCCCTTTGTCGACTCTTCGCTGTCGATGTCCATCCCAGCTTCCCATGGGCAGCGTGCCATACTTCCCTCAAAGACAACGCCATCCGAGTAAAAATTATCCACACACTTCATGGCCTTGCGTAGTTCTGGCAACGTCATTCGGTCCCGCCAGTCGACTTCCAGCATCCTCACGAGGACCGAGTTGAGCTCTTGGGAGATGGGCAGAACGGTGGGTAGGAAGCGAAGAGGATCCTGAATGTAAGCCTGGAATGTGGGATCGGATGCTGATGCCGATTTCCATGGATTTCTGCCAGTAGCGAGATTGAGAAGAATGATAGCTAACGACCAGATGTCGTTGAACATGGGCGAATACGTTCCTGTTGGTGCGTATAATCCGCCTTGACATTCTTAATTTATTGTTGATGAGCGAAACGTCAGGATATCTGAGATCAGATGCATACCTGGACTCATATGATACACGCTGCCTGTGCGAAACTCTTCACTGACTTTATCAGTTGTTGCCAGCCCAAAATCTGTGATAGCGACTCGGAGCCCCCCGTCAAAGCATAGTACGTTCTCTGGCTTCAAGTCACGGTGGTATATGCCGAGGGAATGGCAATACTCTACTGCATCCAGCAGCTCAAGGAAGACATGCTTGATGAGGTTGTCATCCCCGAGATAACGGCAATTATGGAGGATCTGTGTGAACAGATCGCCATCGCTGGCGTAGTCCATGATGATGTACGTGTGGTCAAAGTCTTCTATGACACGGTGGAGAGTGACGACGTTCGGATGGACCGATGCGAGCTGATGGAGGGTAATCTCACGAATATGAAGGTGACGCTGACGGGAGGATTGGTGAGGAGGGTCGGTAAGACATTTGACGGCATAAGATTTGGGGTAAGCGGAGCGAACGTCGATGGCACGGTACACCACGCCGTAGCCACCAACGCCAAGGACCTCCACGAGCTCAAGGCCATCGTCATCGATGAGGGTACCGAGAGGGGGATGGACAGTGGGGGAAGAAGATTTAGAAGGCATGGTTAGGGTGAAAGGACTCGGAAGAGAAGAAGTGTCAAGCACCAGTGCAGACTCGTCGAGAAGGTGGGAAGACCTAAAGAGAAAATGCGAAGGCTTTGAATGTTATAACGTGATTGACGTTCCGCTTGGGCGTGTCTAGCATGAGGATCAGCGGCAGCCTGCAGGTGGCCAAGCGGTTTGACTCACACAGCAGCAGTGACGCAGCGTTTTTTTAGACAAGATTATGCAACGAAAGATTAATAAGATTTATTTATTTGCAATATCATGGTCCAGACCAGAATCAGGTTTTACGATATTAGAGTGCCCGATACAATCTTACCTGCACGTGTTGGGGGACTATTACCCTATTTGCTTACAGCCTCACGACCAAACAAAGTCGTCCTATCTCAGATCTTCCACAGAACAGTGGCCCTGCCACTACCACCGTCCACCACCGGAAACACGGCCACATTTGGAACACGCTGACGCTGCCATTGTTTAATTCTGGATTGTCTTGCCACCAAACGCGAACGTCACGTGATCTGGCGCGTCTGGCCGCCATTGCCCAATGAGGAACTTCGGAGTTGAGCGGGGTTCCAATGTATTAGCCTCGATTTAAAAAAACTTTGGTCCTGTTCTTGTACTCTAGCGTTATCCATACCCCTCCCCCCCCCGGCGCCCTCATGTCTGTCCGCACTTTCACCGTCTTCCAGGACACCCCGTCTGTCGAAACATCAAAACCTCGTGTCACCTCCCATCCTGAGACGCCATTTCCATCCACCTCGATACTTCCTGCCACAACACTAGCCAGTCTAACCGAAAAAGAAAACGTTCATCCGTTGACCGGGGAACGCACCGGTCCAGACCTCACCAGCAAAAAGCGAAAAACAACCGTCCTTGCTACCAAAGTCCACATCCCTCTTACCACCAAGAAACAGACCGACGACTCACCCAACCTGAAGCATGAATCCAAGAAACGTAAATCTGCGTCATCGTCTTCCCTCAAGACCAAGTCTACGCTCAAGAGGGACGGGAAGGTGTCGGGAAAGAAGGCGAGCAAGAGGTCTACGCGCAAACTTTCTCCCATGCCCAAAGTGGATGAAGAAGTCGCACTGGAGAAAGAGCAGAGAGTTGCTCAGGCTCATATTGATTCCAAATGTTATGAGTTAACCGTGCAGCCTTTGGCGGATGTAACACCTGCCTACGAGCAGAGCCCTTCTTTTGAGGACATCATCTCGGGCGAGAAAGCTAAATTGCGCTTCGCCAAGGTTCGTTAGTAATTATATTCATGCTCTCTTGCAGTTTTCACCTTTCGAACCCAGGAGTCTTCAGCCGAGCCCGGCATTCGTGATTACTTTTCTTCCCCCCTCTCCTCATCCGCCCCGTCCACCTCCAAGCCAATCTGCCCCTCTCCCGAGATCACGACTTTCTCTACCCCTGAAAGGAAGCAAATCTACGCGTCGTTCACTTTTTCCTCTCCATCTCCCTCGGGTAAACGATTTAGTGATATACGGTCGACTGCTCGCAATGGCGACAAATCCAGGTCCCCTTCTCCCACCCCATAACTTCTTCGCCCCCCAACGAATAGCGACAATAACTTCATGTGCTGCATACCCCTTGCATTCTAATCGCAACCTCACATCAAGAAACTACATGTCTAATTCGACTCACCGATAAATCACTCATCACATTTCGAACACGCACGTCCACCTGCATCGTACACGTCCGTTCCTATCCACGCGACAAATGACATTTATTACCTATAGTCTTGCTGTATATTTTTTACGTACCTGTCTTCTACGAGTCCACCCGACTGTTCCATCTCATAATCCCATCCACCGATTCTACCTCATGCCGATCCATTGTTACCGGATCTGGTCCACATTTTTTTTGCTCCCTTATTGCTACCGTTTTGCTTTGTCTTTTCTTGTCTTGGTTGATGTCTACGAACTCACTGTTTATCTATCTATCCCGTGCGTCTATTCATTCAGATTCAAACACAGCCCGTGTGATGGAGCTACAGTTACAACTTATCTCGGTTCGCTTTATCTAGATGAGGCTCCGTAGGCAGCATGGTAAGCCTCGATGATGCTTCCATCAAGTGCTTTCAGACGGGTCTGTCCCGGGCGTCTTGGTCTCGTCCCGTTTTCTTCGCTCTCACAAAACGTCTGATCAAGCGACTGGAAGTCGCCCATGAACCTGACTTGCGCTATACACAGATGCTTTTGTCTGTGAGATCTGCATATCGTATTATTTGAGTTATCACTTATCCCGGCACTAGAACGAAGACCTGCTGCCTGTCCTCCCAACGAAACGGACTTGGAGTAGTTTCAACTTTTTCGCTTTGTAAGTATACTCTTGTGCATACCTTGGCGAACGAAGAACTACGGCTCTGGCTGATAATCTCGTAGCTGGATCGCTGATAGTTTTACTGTCAACACGTGAGCCTTTTCCCTTCTGTCGTCTAAACCCGATGACTCACGTAGCCATTTACCTCTCCTTTGCAGGTGGATGATAGTGTCTTCAATGGTCCAACTTGGACTATCCTGGTGGCAGGCCTGGATCTGCGTTTGGCTCGGTTATGGCTTTGTCTCGCCCTTCGTGGTTCTCAACGCGCGTCCCGGAGCAATTTTCCATGTCACGTTCCCCGTGGTTGCTAGGACAAGCTTTGGGTTGT
The DNA here is from genome assembly GCA_003314045.1 of Hygrophorus pudorinus. Lineage (NCBI taxonomy): Eukaryota > Fungi > Basidiomycota > Agaricomycetes > Agaricales > Hygrophoraceae > Hygrophorus > Hygrophorus pudorinus. Next base: position 32,337 of record QLPF01002333.1, read on the forward strand.
GGGGGAGCCTTTGGTGTACATTCAATCGAGGGGTCATGGCGTGGTGAGTTGTGGCAGGTCGGGACTAATGTGATGTTAATTGCTTGCGTAGTATTTGGTATGGAGTGCAGGCTAGCATTGGCGGCAATTGTATGTTGGTGATGTTGCGTACGATGTGGCCTAGTGTGAACAACATCCGTATGTTTTGGATTCCTCTTTTGGGGAATCATTGGGAATGCTGAAATCCTTGTAAAATCCAGCGAATTCGTTACCTGCCTCTTCTGGCACGAACACCCGGGATTTCATGTGTTTCTTTTTATTCTGGTTGATATCGCTTCCCGCGATTTGGTTCCCCATACACCAAATGTTAACCCATGCTTTATGTCTCCCTCTCCTGACTGACATTTATTTCGCTTGACTTCAGCCGGCACCTTTTTACCCTGAAAGCTATCGTCGCGCCAGCGGCTGGCATTACGTTCTTTATCTGGTGCATCTTGAAAGCCAAAGGCGTCGGACCCATTGTCCACCAACCCTCGAAATTGCATGGATCCGAGCTGGGATGGGCCATGGTATCCAGCCTCATGTCATGTATCAGCAACATGGCCACTCTTATCACGTACGCCATTCCTTGAACTCCCCTCTCCTCTCGTTGGTCAAGCATTATCCGCCAGGAACGCTCCAGATTTTGCCTCACGCGCCCAAACCCCCGCAGCAGCATTCTGGCCCCAGCTATTCGCAGTTCCACTGACGTTCTCCCTAGTCAGCTTCATCGGGATTATCGTCAGCTCGTCATCACAGGCGATTTATGGGGAAGCGATTTGGTCGCCTATTAATTTACTTGGCAAATTCCTTGATGACGATCCATCGCACGCTACGAGGTTTGGAGCGAGTATCTCCCTGGTTAAGTCGTGTACGTCGTACTTACGTTAGATGTGAAGGTCTGGTTTATCTCAGCCTCGTTCATTATCGCTCAGGTAAGTTGGTTTTCCGATGTGGTTTGTCCTCAGTAATCCATGTTCGTCTTAGGTTGGGTATGTCTGCAGCATTTGTTAGACGTTCCTTCTCGCCATAACACGTTGTCAGGACCAATATATCGGCCAACTCAGTCAGCGCGGGCTGCGATCTCACAGCTTTATTTCCACGGTTCATAGTCTGTAGTTTCCCTTTTCTGCAATCTTGGCCGCTGTGATCGATGTACTCTGATAGGACATA
>QLPF01002342.1:0-33680 GCA_003314045.1 Hygrophorus pudorinus
GCAAGGTGCGTCGCACGTTGAAATGATCATCCACCCCGCTCGACCACATTGCACAGGCGGACAGTTTCTCCGTGCTTACGTAGAGAGGCACAACCACGACAGCCCGCCCATCCACAACCTGATAACATTCGGGTCCCAGCACATGGGTGTCTCTGACATACCCCTCTGCAAACCCACCGACATACTTTGTCAACTCGCAAGACGAGTGACCAAGGGTGCTGTTTACAGTACATGGGTGCAGGAAAATCTGATCCAGGTTCGTCTGCTTGAGCTGTCCTCTCGCTATTCCAACCGCGCCTCACCGCCGTGACAGGCTCAATACTTCCGGGACCCCGCCAACCTCCCTACATATCTCTCGTCCAACCACTTCCTCACATCCATCAACAACGAGCTCCCTTCCACGCGCAACGAGACGTACGCCCGGAACCTCGCGACCCTCGACACACTCGTTCTCGTCATGTTCGAGCAGGACAAGACCGTCGTGCCGAAGGAGAGCGCGTGGTTCGGCTCCGAGGCTGTCCTGGACCCGGAGGACGTTTTGATGTCACGCCTGGACGGAGCTGTCTCGTACCTCGAGGCCGCACAAACACCCCTCACCTCCGAAGATTCCATCATACCAATGCATCTACAGCCACTCTACACCGAAGACTGGATTGGATTGCGCACACTCGATGAACGAGCGGCAGTGGTCTTTGAGACGTGCGAAGGGGAGCATATGCATATTGGGGATTGTTGGGAAGGGTTAGTCAGGACGTTTGTTGGAGGACCTGCATAGCGGTGGGATGTCGATATACATTTTACATGTAATTGTTTTTTTTTTGGACCCACTCAGCTTTTGAGCCAGACAAATTAATCGCATGTATCATTACGTACATGAAACCCGAATCACAGGAAAGTAAACGTAGGAGAATACCATTTTAAATTAACATACCTCTGAAGAAAGGCAGGGGAAGCATGAGCCAATCAGGGAAAACGAGGGACGAAAGAAGACTTACGCAATACTCGCAGTTTGGAGTGTAGATACGAAGCCGCAAAGCATCGCCGACGTAGCGATACCTAGACGAACGTCAGACACAACAAAGAAAACAGCGAGACAACTTACGCGCAATGACTTTGCCACGAGAAGGCGCTAGTGCGCCGAGCACACCGATCTGGATGCCAAGGGAGCCCAGGTTCGCAAATCCACATAGTGCGTAGGAAGTGATAGTGAAGGCACGCTCGGAGAGCGGGTTGTCGCTCTTCATTATGGCTTGGAGATCTAAAGGTACAACACATACATGGCCATGTAGCGAAACTGTGGAGCATCAAGCGAATGTGGACACGAACCCAGGTAGGCAGCAAACTCATTTGCAATTATCTTGGTAGCTAAGAGCTGGGACACACGGAGGATTTCGCCACGGGGGACACCTTTAAAAAAAAATTCAGGCACTGTGTAGTCAAGATATATATCGATCTGACCGAGGAAGAAAGTGAGGGGATAGAAAATGTATCCAATGATCAGCTGTAGAGTCAAATGATGAATCCCAAAACCGTGACCGATCCAAGTGAGGAGTCCGTTTATCGTCGCGACAAGCGACAGCACGGTAAGTACATTGGTCCTTACGATAAGAAAATAAAACAAAGGTCAAGGTGGAAGGAAGGTAGATACGTACAAAATTTGACCAGCGACAATGACACCAAACGTCGCGCCTTGACTGAAAGCGTGAAGTGCATTTGCGGGACCATTCTTTTCCTCTCCACGGTCAACGACGACTTGCCCACGAGTAACGGGCTCTTCTGTTTCGGGAAGACGCATTTTGCTAATGGCAATGGAAGCAGGAATACTCATGACGGAGGACGTGATGAGATTCTGAGCCGGGACACCTAGACTGATGTAAGCGGAAAGGACGGAACCTGCGATGGTCGAGAATCCTGCATGGAGGTGAGCGAAACAATCTCACAATGTGTGCACGTCCTGACATACCAGATGTCATTGTGAGGTGTAGTTCGGATTCGGTCATGAGGTCGACGTAAGGACGGACGAGACATGCCGACTCTCCTTGACCAATCCATGGGGAAGCTGCGGCAACAACAGCTTCCGCGCCGGATATATTCATAATCTTGAAGAAAAACCAAGCGCTAAAGATAACGTGTAAGCAAGTGGACAGGATTAAGCACATGAACACACAAATTCTTGATGATCCACTGCATTACTCCGATCTTCAAAAAAGGTGAGCCGTGTCTGGACATTCTCGTCTGAGAACTTACATAGTACATCATTTGAACAAAAGCGATGAAAAAGATGATCGCAGAGAGCTGGCAAATAATGTAATATCAACTTCAATGGGTGGAACCCACAAGCCATAGGCGTACGGTGTTCACGAAGAACCAATGTTTGGCTATGGTGTCCGCGTCGAAGAAGAACGCAGCTCCTACAAGGGCTTGATTCAAAAAGTCTGATGCAAGAGTTGCAATCCATTTGAAGATTGAAAACCCGGCACTGGACTTGAGAACGAAAAGAGCGATAGCTTGCTGGCAGAACAGGCCGACAATGACGGTGGGCCTGGATAGGCGGATATCAGTGTCGGCGACGCAGTCTTCACGGAGGCGGACACACGAACCAAGGGATTTCTTTTCTCCTCCTTGACGACGCCCAGAAGCAGAATTGAAAAATGAACAGACCAGCCACGGAAATCACACGATCAGGGTATTTGGTATTCTGTGACCAACGCAGCTCACTACACGACCCAATTGATGGGCAACCACACTCACACCGGAGAGCTTGAAGCCAAAGGCTGAACCGAAGACAATGGCGACCAGGCACAACCAGCCAACGGATAATCTGATATTTCTTGGAAGATTGTACCACGGTCGGTGCACTAAAGGTTCCCAGAGTGCTTCAACAGGACGAGTGATGACAGAGTTGGGAATAAACCGGAAAGCGATGATCCTTGAAGGCGAAGAATAAGCTATTACATGTCAGGGACTCGACAAAAGACATACGTGATGAAAAGCCAAGCAAAAAGTGACTGGACGATCCTAATGATCACGTCAAGCAGCCGTCGAAGATATCAAGGCATGCTGATCTCGTACCATCTGTGCCGAGTGTCCTTCAAAACGGTGGCGGAAATCCACCAACCGAGGATAACAAGAGCTACGGCGCCAAGGATGAAAGGGCGATATTTTTTATAAAGCACTTGCCGATAGACTCTAGCAGGGTCGACTTGGTCGTCGTCTCTGGTGTGAAGAACTTGAACATTGGTTGGATCAGGTTTCTCCTTTGTGAATGATTCGTCGGATCGCTGAGGGTGGTCCATGGATTTTCAGCGGGGCCGACTTGTAATCTCTCTTAAAGCATGCTGGAGGGTCCGTGATAGGAAGCACCACGCGGTCCATCAATGATGTGCTGGCTGACGCGCTGACGGTTGAAGTCTTTGGAGAAATAAATACTTGATGAAATCAAGCCGATAACAGATCCGCGACCCGATGGCCGCATAAGACATTACATGTATGTAAACCAACTGGCGTTCCTACACCTTCAACGCTTTTATCGACTTTCCTGAAGCTATGGCCAGCCATTCTCCTGGCGTCGAATGCCCCGTATTCATAGTCATCCCCGCTATCTGAGGCGACCACGCCAGGTTGGTAATTTCACGAGGTGCAGTGTATGCCATAACTGGATCCGTAACTATCCGCTTCTTGATATCTGGACGTGGTGAGTTTAACCGTGATCCTGCGCTACGCGGCGAGGCGGCTGCCTGTGTATAACCAGACAGATCCCACAACAATAATTGGCAATCATCGCCTACGGAGTTTCCTCGTTAATCGAACTCTGGTGGTACCCAAATGAAACTCCTTACCAGCCGTCGCCAACAAGGGGTTTTCGACAGACCCCCATCCCAGCGCATTGATTTGGGCATGATGTCCTCTCAGTTCCATAACCGGCTGTCCTGGACTTCGCATGTCCAAGATTTGGATATCCGACCCGTCCATGTGAAACGTAGACATGTAGTTGGAATCTGAAGGATTAAATGCAATGCGCAACAATGGCGACGTCGGTGGCCGATTCGAAACAGACGGTGAGTTGGCGGGCTGAGTGGTCTTCGGGGCAGGAGTTTCGTAAAGGATGGTAGAATGCTCTAAACTTCGGAGGTCAAAAGCTCGTAAACTTCCATCTGCGCCGACCGATACGAATATGTCGGTAGACCCGGGAAGCCATGCAACATCATACACTTCTCGATCATGTGCGATAAGTTGTGTAATGGCCGTTGATGTATCGATGTTCCATACAGTACACGTTGTATCGATGGAGGATGTGACCACCAGACTGGGTGCCTTTTCATTCCACGAAAAATTGGTCAATGGGGCACCTGTCGATTGATTCTGCACTTTTGACTGCTGTGATAAACGGGATTTGAGCCAGTCACTTATGAAGCATCATGAACAAGATCTACCCCAGACAGAGCCGTCTTCAGTGTCAAGCTATGCCCTCCTGATGATGGCTGTCGCCCAACGTAGCCCGATATCGCAGGCGGCGCATCACTCGAATACTCCCAGACTCTCAGCGCATCTCCAGTAGTAGCAAGTAACTCTATCGTTGATGACTTCTGCGACCAACCGTGACTCCCAGCAGTCGAGGGCTGCCATTGTAGGCTGGTTGCCGGGTATCCGTGCGGAGCGTCACATAACTTTACAAAGTCGGCGTAATCGTTGTAATCGTCCTCCACTAAAACACGTTCATCCTGCAACCCAACGATGGCAATTTCGTTCCGATAGTCCTCGGTAAATGACGAGATACCCAGGCGAAAAGATGACCGTGGCCGTAGCTGCTGACCAGGAGCTGCGGATTTGCACCAATCAAGTGCATGGACCGGCCCTTTGTGGAGGGTATTTTGTAGATAGACTAGGAATGAGAGTATACGTTAAACTTACATGGTGCTTCGTACTGAAGCAAAGTTGTCTGGGTCATGACAGACAGAGGCGAAGGATGCCAGTGATTGCTGTTGTCGGAAAGCGTATACAGTTATATTTTAGATTCAACGTTCACAAATTAAAATTTCAACCACGTCCTTCTCCTCAACACCAAGTAGCTATTTGACTGGCCATATGCATGAGATCGTTCATGTCTCCGGCTCTCCTCAACCTCAACCTCAACCTCGTTAGGCTTATCCTAAAATCGGTACTCAACAACCATACAATCATGATATATGGTGCATTCCAAATGAAACAGAGGTGTTTCCGTTAGTACAAAAAAGAGGAGGGGGCCCAATATGCACATTGGTGCCGTCCTGCTGCGTGTAGTCGAACTTCTAACCTGGCGCTTCCCGAAGAACCTCTTGAAATGGATAAAACATGAACCTACCACCATGTGAATGAGTTCCGAGTATCGTGAACAACGCCCCTGGAACCACGGTTGCACGTAAAAGTCGGCCGCTTTGGACCCGCTTCGAAGTCAACGAGACGGAACATATCAGGGCGCCAAAATCAATTTCCGGCCTTAACGGTAGAACTTGAAATAAAGAGCACGCCGACCTCCGATGAGCTTCCAGTAGTCTTTGCTGAAAAGGGATTGAGCCTACACGGCATCACTGAGTCCGAGGTCAAACTTGAAGTGATCCCTCTCAGAGAGTCCGAGGTCCGTGTCTAACGGATGTACCCGAGCGGTAACTATCGTCGGTGATGATTCGGGGCTCGGAGGGCGTCCGGTTTATCCGCCACGCCTGAAGGGATATCAGAGCAATTGAATAGCTAAAAAAAACATTTGTTGCCTGAATGACATGTCCTAAGGTATATCCGGGTGGGAGCGCATGACCGACGGTAACCCCTGGGCCTCACAGGTAATGTTTCTGTAAGGCGACAGTTGATTTATTTGTTCTCAAGTTGACCGGAGTAAGTGATATCGGGAGTGGTAAGTGCGGTGTCAGTACACACTCATAAATTCAAGACCTCGTGTACTTGCTGGACTGATTAGGAACAGAGCAAAAATGTACACAGCAACCTCTTTCGACTGACTTCGGAATTCAGTAGCTCTAGTTGAGGTCACATTAAAAAGGCTTCAGCGCTTCAGCATTGAAAGCAGAGCAGGCAGTCGTGGTCATAATGTACATCGGACACTTGTATCTACAATCAGGAAGAAAGAAGCAGACATGACATGACGATGATAGCAATCGGGGGACATCTGGTCGAGCCACGAGGATACTAGGTTAGAGGGGGCATAAGAGTCGAGTTCGAGAGGTATGCAGGTTTTTGATGCAGTTTTGATGTCGAGGCTTCGGAAGGTCGAAGGCGAGCGGGGCAGGGAGGAACGTGTGGTGGGAAGAGTCAAGTCGCCGAGGTGCGATGGAAAGGATGAAGTCGATAATAGTTTTTGACATGGGTGGTGTGGTGAAGCGGGTCGAGAGTATAGATACGGGCGCCTGTCGTTGGTTGACGTCGAAGGCTGGAGTGCGGGATATAGGAATGCGGAAAATAAAAAGAATAAGGGTAAGCACAATGTAAGAAAAATAAAATGTGGGGTCAGTATCGATGGATTTGCTGGTGATCAGTCATTTTCGACCATCGAGATGGCACCACATTGCTCGCAATGACTCCACATTGTCCGGTGACCGGTCGGACTGGATGAGCAGGCGACACGGAGTTTTGGGATTTGGGAGCAGCCGGTGCTGAGAAAATTTAAGAAGTAAAGACAGGGACGGACAAACCAAGTAAGGATTAAACCGTGAGCAAAGAACGAAAACAGAGGCACATGAAACGCCCAGGAAAATAACCCACCCGTGATGAGTAAAGTTGCTCGAGGGTTGTAATAGGCCAATTGGAGGCGAAGGCGTAGGCTGAGCAGCATAGTGAGCGTAATTGTGGGAATTGGGATCTACCGTGCCCTGTGGATTGAAGAACGGCAAAGGATAGAGGTCGAAGGATGGGTATAGAGCTGTGCATATAGTCAGAAGAAGACCGCCTGGAATGCGTGCGGCTATACGCACGGGAGCCTGTGTACGAGTTGGACGCGTTGGAACTAGCGTCAGATGGGAAGCGAGAGTGATGGGGCTGGATGGTGTACTCGACATCTGACATGAGGAAATCGCAATCAGGCTCGAAGTTGGGGAAGGGGATTAGTTTCAATTGCTTCGCGTTCTGTGTCAAGGGTGGTGTTCTCAGCGGTGAAACTGGACGTATGGGGGGATGGAACACACGGTAGGGGTAGAGTCGTCAGACTCGACGACAAATTTTCTTTTTATAGTCATTGGTGATGGGTGCAAAGGGGGGGATGGATGGGAAGATGGAAGTTGGGAGGGAAAGGGTTGTTCGTTGATAGGACTGAACTTATACGTGTGTATATTTGTTCCTATTTTGTATATTCGCTGAGTATGAACTGGGCCAAATCGGACAATTATTATTTTCAAAAGGAAAATGCCGATTGGCACCCTAGAAAGGACGTGTCACGCACGTGCTTCCTCATCGTTGTAAACAACGACCGACGTGTTCTGCTCGCTGTCTGTTGCGATGCCCAACGTAGTAACACCCGCAGCAATCATCGACCCAATTCTATCTTTTCTATCCTCAAACCTCCCGCCACCCGTCTATTCCTTTCTCTTCTCCTTTCTCTCACATTCTCTTGCCCTCATCGCATCCCTTTTCTCTCTCCTCTGCGCCCTTTTGTCAACAAAACCATGGGAATGGGATGTCCAAACTATCCTACCTCCTATAATCAGCATATTTACGGCATACGTCGCTCTTTTATCGCTCTACCGCACAACCAGCTGGATGATTCGGCTCACTGTCTGGTTCGTCAAGTGGGGGGCCATCCTAGCAGCTCTCATTGCCGGCGTCGGGTGGTATGCCGCCAACGTAAATGGCGTTGACATGCCTAGAACAGATGGTATTGTGTCTGGGTTGGGCGGGTTGTTGGTGGATATGTTGAATGTCAATGGCGAACAGCCCGCAGCGGCAGCCTCTCGTTCCAAGCCGTCGTCCAGATCACCAACAAAATCAGTGCGAGAGAGAAAGGAAGGCAAGCCCAAACCATGGCACTCCTTTGAACAGCATCGCGGATGGCAGCAAGAAGTCGTTGAAGGCGAGGACGGGGATGTACATAATATTATTGGGGAGATCGTGGGTGCTGCGGGGCGGGTTGTGAAGGAGTCTGGTTGGTGGGAAGTCGCGAAGGGTGTTGTAGACGGCGTTAGAGGGGATGAAGGGAATGAGCAACCCTCAAAGACGAAAAGCAAGATTGGGAGGAGCAAAGGGTCCAGATAATATTACCCGTCGGGACGTTGCTTGTATAATTTGTCGCATGTATTGCTAGTTCATTTCCTCTCTACTTACGGGTCGATGTATAGTCCATTGGATAGTTCTATATTATAATGGAAGTAACACAGCAGTAGTCTTAAGCCGGTGATACTTTTGCCCCTTCAGGAGTATTGTATCGGTAGCTTCATGCATGGTATGTCACATAAGTATGCATGGTTATGAAGGAAATGCAAGGGTACGTACTTGGCTATGCGTCCCAGCTGGGACAAGCCCGACAACCCCACGAAAAAGTTTACCTGCCAATGTACATGATAAGTAATGCAATACAGAAGAAAGGGTGAGAACATACTGCAGCAAGACTATAGTTGACAGGTATGATCACAAACGAGTACCGCACCCAGATGACACCCGTCGCGGCAAGAGCTTCAATATAAATTCGGTGAGATTAACACATCGTCTCACCCACAATTTGTCTTCTACTCACCAACATTTTGCGAAACACTCAATTTCTCTGGCGGACGAGTCAGGTCTTTCAAACCCGCACCCACGAGACACCACTTCATCATCGGCGCCCAGAAAAATACCGTTTTGGGGCCTGTATCGGGACACGGAGTCAAATTAGACCGTGCGCTGTATTGACATGTACAGACCTGCTGGATGGTTCATGAACGCGGTGAATTTGGACGCCGCCGCCGATGCTGCTGCTCCCGACATATTGGTTAGAAGTAAATAACCGGTGGCGTGACGATGTGTGACTGGTGGCTGTCAAATGTCCACGACTGGGACTATGGACTTGTAAATTTCTCAAATCAACAGCTTATCAGTATATTTCAATAGTACAACTAGCATGATTCATGACGGAGAGCCGCAGAAGTCGAGCTGGCTTCCGTTTGACTCGGAGTTGCTAGATGCACAGCCTCATCGGCGGTGGTGGGTATATATACAGAAACCACCTCATTCGGCAGAGCCAGGCTGGTTCCTACTCACTATTCCACATCTTCAAATTTTCGCCCAAAACCCTTTTCAAAACTTTTCGAATTTTCAACGAGACACACGAGCTTTGCCAAGTAAATTATCATCATGACTTACGTTCGGTCGAGGATGTTTTGCTGCTGTCTGCCGGTCAGATTTGGCGTGTTCGTTATGACTGTGCTTGGAGCTCTTGGGGGTTCCGCTATCGCTGTGCTGGCATGGATACAGACACAGAGGTTGAGTGAGTATTCATAGTTTGCCACCTGACCTGGAAATCTCATGGAAAATTTTCAGAGGGACAAGTTTCAAACACGGATGAAATCGCGCTCTATGTCCAAGCCTCTATCTATACGCTCCTTGGTATCCTGTCCATAGTTGGGTGAGTACACTACCGTCCTGATCACCAACAAGCTTATTCACGACATCCTCCAATAGTTTCATTGGGGCATGTAGCAGAAGCCCCACCCTTATATCTATCTACTTCTCAATGTTAGTCGCGCATCTTGGATTCAGCATATTCTCCGGCGCATTCTCGCTCTATTCCATCTTTCACGGCGATGGAAGGGCCATGTTGGACCAATGTGTCACCTTATCTGCGGACGAGGTCGCCCAGGCCGCTGCGGGCGGTGTCACTCTGAGTGCTGAGAAGGAGTGCCAGAGGGCCTTGAACATTTTCAGGGGTATCGCGGTCGGAGCGTTCATCTTTATCTGGCTGCTCGAAATCTGTGCGTTTTCATTTTCACCGTACTCATCATGACTTGGCTCTGATGATCCTTAGATTGCTGCTTCATTGTGCATGACTATTCCGCTCAACTTGATGAGGAAGATTTCATCAAACTTCCGCCACACAGAGACTCGGAGACTGCACAGATCAACCTTGGTCGTCCTCCAACCCAGTACGAACCCTAAGAGAGCCATCGTGTTTCGTATATTATTTATTCATCGTTGGAGTAGTGCTACAAACAAATAATCCGTTTTATACCGTCCTCTTTTCGGACGCGAACATGACGTTCGCCGTTGAGCATACCGCTGTACAGGCGTCTGAAAGGGCTGGCCGGAGTGTACTAGTTTGACGTTCCCGTAATCACTACAGCCCAAGACCTGAAAAACTACAATGATATTGACCGACTGTTGTACAAAATGAATCCATGAAAGCTACGAGATATTGTTATTATATTCCTCAGGCCCTGACCGCAACACGGTATTCCTGCAACGATTACAATGAAATCGCAGTGTTGAGTACGAACCGCACAATGCTTACCTTGACCTCTTTCTCCGACCCATCGTATGGGATGAACGCGGCTACGCAATGTCGTGCACATCCATCAACACCAATCGTCTATCATACAGCATGCACAACTCACAGTGAAGCTCCGTGCTCGCCTTTCCAGGGTGCAACGCACCATTGTACGGTGCTTGCACGACGTACAGAGTAGTACCATTGGCCTCACGTCCCCCCTCGACTGGTTCGACGCCCAGGTTCTTGAATGTCTCGGTGTTGATCTTGCCAGATGACTCGATCCAACGCACGGCATTTGGGTCACCGACAAGAATCTCATAAGTGCCGACCTGGGGAATAAAAAAAGAATGAGGGGGGAAACAGGAGAGGCGCTGAGGGAGCTCACAGCGATCTCGTGATGCTTATAGCCGATTACTCCGCCTTCATTGAAAACGGGGGACGCTTTCCCGACCTCTACAAAGACGGAAAGGATGATCAGAAGATTTACACAGTTCCGGAGATAAACGTCCACGTACGGAGACCGCCCTAATCGCACAAAATATCAGTATCATCATGAACAAAGTTGCTGGCGATATGCTAACCTCATGGAATGCACGGCAGATGTACAAGTCCTTCCCGTGTTCGTTACCACCGACAATCGCGTTCTCGGGCATGTGACGACCCTTGTTTAAGATCCAGGCCAAGCGGCCACGCCCGCCGTGCTGGTAGAACTGATCGGTGCGTGCTTGGGCATCCCTGAGCCATCCTTGGAGGCCCCAGACTTGCGCTTTTTTCTATCGAGGGGTGAATAGATGAGGACTGTGTTGAACAAGTGATACTCGCCTCTTCTTCACTTTTTTGGTGGCCTTTGTATGCCATGTACCCACCGCCGAGAAGGGCAAGTCCGACCGCTAAGCCGCCACCGACCTAACGTATCGAGGATAGTTCAGAATCATTAATGCGCATGGAGTTGTAAGATGATATGTACGGACCTCAAGTTGCTTTTTGCGATGGTCATCCAGGTCGTACCAGTTTTTCTGTTGTTCCTCGTGAGGCACCTCTTGATGCACGCTCTGTTGCTCCTGGTGCGAGGGTCCCTCTTTGAAAACAAGACATGAAGTCGACTATATTGCAAATGGCTACGAGCTGCTTACTGTTGTCATGGAATTCAGGCGGGTGACACTCTGGGTGTGGTTCCCAACGACCCTCCTCAGGGAGACGACTCCACAATGCCGGAGTGTCAGGAGGGGCCCAATTGGCCTGAAAACATTAAATAAGTATAATCATGCGGTGCGATCAGGTCAAACTTTCCTGGGACTGGTGCGGTTGGATGATCCTGTACTTATGGCCTGCCAGTGCATATCGATGAGCCTTCAGTGACAAAAGAAACGGACAGTCTATATACCCTCGTATTCCACGACGGACCCAACATCGTATTGGACCTGGGGCTCCCATCGGTAAACCATGATGTTCGTTCGATGTTCAATGTGAGTATGTGGTGGTTGACTTTGGGGGGGCCAAAGCTTACGAATAGCTTCATATACAATCCCATTATCGATGAGAGTGGAGTTTGGACCTACAGGACACAGATCATCGATATCCAAGCTCCCGGGCCATCACCACCACGTGTGGGTGAAGCTTGAACGTTGAACCAACAGGTGAATTTCAGACTACAGTCACCCAACCCAACTTGAGCTTGATCATGAAAAATGGTTTTGCTCCAGGCCCTTGGCGCCAACTTGGCAACGTCTGATCAATAGATCTGATTCTCGCACCAGGGAACCCATTCTTCATGGGTTCGTGGCCACTGAAATAGGGTTGATCCTGTCGATCATGTGACTGTGTACAAATAAATCCTAAAACCTTACAGTACTCACGGCCGTAAGAACTTGAAGTTTGCCAATGGGACACCCTCAAAGTCCTGTGCAGGGAATCGCGAACTTCAATGGTTGCAACGTATCACCGAGAGCTGGCCGACTGCACTCGGCTGCAATGAGAGCTCTTTACGCAACGTCGCGAAGCTGGGTATTGCTCATGCTTGCGAAACATTCACAGTCAAAGGATAAAATTGGGGACCCTGCAACCTGGATTACACCACTTAGGAATCTACACCCAGAGAATGTCGCAAAATCACAGTCTGATGAGAAATATCAGCAAGCTGGTACGATGGTAAGAAACAACACCCCGTGTCGCTATGGAGAGACATCATCACGAGTTATGACTCAAGATCATTCATATGTTTACGCCTCATTCATTCAGGAGATCTAGAGACATTTTTCCGAGTCCTCACCACTGTACAGGACCCCTTTCGGTATCACTCTTGTAAGTTTGATCCTCTTCGTCCGCCAGTTGTTTGACGTAGCTGTCGACAACGATGCACCCGTCTGAAATTTTCTGATGTCAGCAATGATGTCGGCATGACGAGAACTCGTGAAGTAAAGCGCACATATTTCGATCAGCCATACAAAAATGCAAACAGCGACGGCAATCCCTTTCGTTGCAGTCATCGCCCTTTTGCAATCCTGGAGGTCCTTGGGATTGGTTGAGCCGTTGACGCATCGGGTGACATCGCCAGGCGCGCTTTTGAAGAGGGCGTTGAGGGAGAAGATACTGGCGAGGACACTGAAGGCCAAGTGTATGACCAGCATCACCCAGTATGCGACAACGAACTTGCGGCGCTTGACGATGACGCCGACCAAACTGAACAGGCCAATCAATCTAGTGTTAATAAGAAAGAGGATGGAGCTCAGCTCACCCGAAGAGCGATACAATTGCAAGAAGGAGGTAGATGATGATCTGTACAATTAAACCTGCCTTGTTGATCATGACATTGTGGCCTATGTGGACGTAAATCGAGGAATACAATGCGATAACGGTCTTGCACTCACTGCTATTTTTCGCCTGTAAGATTCCAGCTGCAGTGGCTAGTATGCCTCCGAACAGGCCGAGGAAAGCAATAACGAATGCTCCGACTCTAACCGGTATACAACAGCATAATGTGCGAGTGTGAACGTAACCCATAATTGATAAAGAGAAAATTTGAATGACTTGTCGCGGACAATCGTAGAGTTGAAGAGTTGAAGATAGTAGGGCCAGCCTGGAGAGCCATGGTTGCACATAGTCGGTTTATATAGTATGCAGCGCCCAACGCCGAGCGACCGGAATTTCAATGTGAAAAGCAGTGCCATCATTCACGACTCGGAATCACGAGTAGTTGTCAAGCTGACTTCAGGATTGACACTTTACGAGTACGAAACGCTACTACAAAAAACTCTACTACCACATCACCATTGCGGACGGCCACTAGCAGGGTCGGCTTTATAAGTTCCATCCTCCTCTTCAGCAAGCTGTTTGACGTAGCTATCGACGATTACGCAGCCGTCTGCAAATGTAGAGTCAGAAGTGGTAACCATGGGATATCACATGCAACGCACAAATTTCTATCATCCATATGATAAGGAAAAGAGTAACACTTATGCCTTTCATGATCCTCATCCCCTTCTGGCAATTCACAAGGGCCTCGGGATCAGTCGAGCCCTTAGCGCAGGTGGCGATATCGGCGTGGGCCTCCTTGAACAGAGAGTTGAGAGCTACGATACCGGCAATGATACTGAAGAGCAGGTGTCCCATCAATATCATCCAGTACACCGCAACAAGCTTGCGATGCTTGCTAATAGCTCCTACCAATCTGAAGAACGGATCAATAATGCACCCAAAGCAATTGAAATAAGTCGGCTAACCCAAAGACCGACAGCACTGCGAGGAGCAGGTAGACGATGATCTGTAATATTAACCCCGCCTTGCTAACAGTATGGGCTATGGAAGATGGCGAAAAAAATGAGATAAAAGGAAGCAATAAAACGGAATATGCATACGGGTGTTTTTTGCTTGAATGATTCCAGCAGCCGTGATCAAAGAACCTCCCACCAAGCCAAGGAAGGTCATAACAAACACCCCGAATCTAACGGGAAGACAGCAGCAGAATGTGCGAGCGCGAACGTAACCCATGATTGACGATAATGGGAAGCAGTTGAAGAAGTTTGTAAGTTTGAAAAAGTGAAGGCAATGTAAGCAAATATGCGGAGAGCGTTTAGGTGAATAGGACCAGCCAATTAGAGATCATTTTTGCTCAGCAGCGGGTTTATATATCCAGGGCTGTGGGAATTTTCATAGGCGGTGCTCCACACGTGACCGGACTTATCATGCTACCACCGTGACTTTGGGGGGGAAGAGGAGCACAACGCGTCTCGGGGCATGTCGTGAGTAGCCTTGTCACACCGTAGAACCAGATGAGATTGCAGGTCGGATGTCAAGGGAACTCCAATGGCGCTTTTGGCCCCACGCGGTAATGGATCGGAGCAAAAACAACATTCTTTCCGTATAGCCGCGAAAAAAGGAAGTATTCCTTTTATCAGCACCATCGTTATCAGGGAGACCGCTGGACCGTCACCTTATGGCGGAACTGGGCTTCGTTAATCCGACATAACACGTGCTTTCACTCCGTGCGTTCCGGCTGGCATGGTGCTGGATGGATTTACATATTAATGGTGGTCAAAAGTCAAGAGGTTATGGAGGACATGTCCACGCAAGTTAGTGATGCTTGCGGGAAGTATCAGAGTCTTCGGGTGCTCTGCAACTGATCATGGACGTCCGTGCATGGCTGAAACTTGAAGAGAATTCAAACAGTTTTGGCGAATAAAGGGAACCGGAGTTCTACTTGGTCCAATACTCAGCAACTGTGGCCGCAATATAACTTCGAAGACAGGGCTGGGAACAAGTCTTCCCAGTCTGATCATGTACGGAATAGCGTCTACTATCAAATATTTCTGACGCTACGTTGCACGTACCTCCGAGGTTATTACATGCATTGAACAAGTTACCGCCTTGACGTACATATTTTCCCGAATACAGGACGCGGGTCTGTCGATAGATACTAGTTGTACATTAATTTCGAAAACACTAGCTTCCAAGCGATTGCAAAGCAAAACCTTTCTCGATGCTCAATACCTTGCGGAACTACTATACCCACCGCCGTACATGATCGGCGGTTCCGAACTCCGAGCTCTTCCATGCGAGTGTGAATGACCATCATGATCATGATGATGTTTATGTCTGTGCGACCGCGGGGCCGGCTCCAACATCACCGCCTGCGGTTGCCCCATCATCGGGTACTCTGGCGCATACGGAACCGACGTCGAACTGCTACGATGACGGGAATGCGGTATGGGTATGGCCAGAGGCGTTGTTGCGCTGCCGTACGTTGGAAGGATTGGAGAGATTGGCATCGGAACACCCGACCTGCCCCGGTAAGAGGTAGGCGAGCCATGGGCAGTCATTGGTATGGCGCCACCTCCATATGTTCCGTGGTGCCCATAAGAGCCGCCTCCTCCGTAGGCTGTCGGTACTACGACGCTAGTTCCCGGAATTTGGAGGGCACCGGTGGCTGAGTATGGAACGTGACGGTCATGATGGTCATGATGATCATGGTGGTCACGATGGCGTGAAGAAGAGCGGTGACGAGAGTGGCTACGGTGACGAGAATCATCGAAGTAGGGGTCCACGGGAGGGGCGTAAGATGCACTTGAGAAGGAGCCATGACGAGAGCGAGAGTGCGAATGGTCATCATATCTACCGCGTTCCATCATCTTTCAAAGCAATAACTCAGTTGGTCAATCGAACAACTTATGAAGAAACGGCGAACATGTTGGAATATGATGGATGCAGTGGAGGCTGCTGCTTCTGAAGCCTCCATACGATCATAGCTACTCCTAGAGCGACCAGAAACTTCCAAAAGGCGAGTTGCTGTGAGAGGGGAGACGATGTTAGCACTGCTGACCAACGCGGAGAGCACATGGTCCACCTTCTGCTATGGCATACCCAACGAGACCCTCTCTTTGTCTCTCTTTGTCTCCACTGAGAGGTTCGCGCATAGAACTATTGTTAGTCCACGTGCGATAAGCCTCGTAGGCCGCAGCATGACCAATCTCAGCCGGTCGCATATGACCGAGTTCTCCCTGAGATGGCGATCAGGTTGGTGATTGGAAGATGAAAGGTTTTATGACTTACGGGACTTGTGTAGGCACGTCGATGGTACTGTTTTGCCTCATGTTTCCCAACACCGTGACCACTTGAGTTCTGGGCTCTACTCCATGCATGGTCATATAGAGATCTGGGGTGTGTTATCAATAATATATACGGACGGTAGAGTAGGATAATATGCTCGCCGGTCAGGATTGGTAGCGTGAGCACGGAAAAAGTCAAAACCACCCCCTGTAGAAGCGTCAGTCGATTCAAGTAAAAAGTGACGAGCAATATTTACATGTAGGTTGAGGTTGGAAAGTAGGAGGAGCAAAATGAGAGCTGCGGTGATGATGGCTGTGGGACATGATGGTAGTGGGAAAAGATGGTGGAGATAAGCAAGTTCAAGTGAAGATTTTAAGTAAGAAAATGAACGCCCGTGTGCTGTGTTTTGACGTCAGAAGTGGCTATTGACTCCTCAATTTTATATTATTAATATTTATTTTGTAACTACGTGATCAACGCGTCGCAGCCAACACCTTCCTAGCAAGTCGTACATATTCCGTCGCATCCGTCAAATCCTTTCCTTCACTCTCTCCTGTCTTCTCCCAATGTGTCAACCCCCCTTCAACTAGTGTCCAAGCTTCCTCTTCCGTGTGCTCGTCCACCCACCGAACGTACTCTGCTTCTTGCCATCCATGCAGACTGTGAGGTAATGGCACGGGCGAACGTACCAGTATGTGGTGTAAAACAATCAAGGGCGGTAAGCCGATCGTATGTTTTGGGGACGCAAGCTGCGCGTTGTCAAGGAATAAGAGTGGCCTATCGCGTGGTCAATCTGGCGACACAGCGTTAAAAACATTTAGCCGTACCGCATAGCTCTGAGCGTCCGATAATCATCGCCGACACTCTCCAGATCACCACCCCGTTTACTCTGCGGGGCTTCCACCATGAACGCACTCAACGCAAACTCGAGGTCAGTCATGTCACTCGTCAACTGCAGCTTTCCACTCTCCCCCAAAGGTTTTGTGATAGAGACATGCATGACAAACGTCCGGATCACGAATTTTACAACGGACATGACCCTAAGCACCAACTGTCAAGACAAAACATAATTCCATAACCAAAAAACACACGAACCATGTCCGACCTGTATCGCCAATGTTGTACTTGCTCAGGATCTCACCCTTGATAAAGGACAACTTCTCGGCCAAATCTTTCATGTACAAACTCGCCCCACCCATACCCGACATTGGATCAGCATTCTTTCCAAAATCAATGCGATGTAACCGAGCTATAATCGCGCTAAGCTCACGCCGGATGGCAACCAGGACAGGATCCACCAGGTGGTCAAAGGCATGGTGTATATTCTTTTGAAGAGAATGAGTAACTCGACAGTCAGTTGCAGGGAGAACGCACTTGAATAGTAGGGCTGAGAATTGCGAAAACAGCATCTGAATGTTCGCCTTCGAGTTTTTGCAGTTTCGTCCAGCAATGGTATAGACATGTCGCCAGTTGGCCATTGGCTCCCTGTTGAGGCGTAGCAATGGGGCCGAGAAGCGTCAAGGCCGACCGGTCCTTCACAATCTAAGGTCGTAAAGTCAATAATATCGATCTACAACCACGGTCTTCGGAACCCACCAACGCGTCTATCCGTGACAACGTCAGGTTCAGACTCGCTAGCACGTTCTTCGCAATCGATTGAACTAACAACGGATCAAACCTCGCAGAATCGAGCTCATTGGCAGCTGTACGAGTGATGTTCACCGCCTCATTCATGCCAGGAGGTGATCGAATACCGCCTGAGAAAGACTGGCTGACGGTTTCATTTAGCCTGTTCAAAGAGCGCGAGAGGTATAGGGATTCGAAGTTGGACAAGGCACGGAGGACTAGAACGGTCTCTGGGCTATTAAAACGTAAGGAACAAGTATCCACAAAACATCATCAAAGGGACGCGCCTTTGATAGTTTTGAGTGTACACTGTATCAGTATGTACGCCGATCTTGGCAAAAAACTCGTGAAAGAGCCGAAGAAGTCTTGGATATCCGGTGCTGAGCGTTTGTTGCAGGAATGTTGAACCTATATATATATATATATATATCAGTGTCAACACAAACCACGAAAGCCGATGTCCGAATAGTCACTTTTGGCGGAGTCCTTTACATTTTTGCCCAAAGACTTAGCAAGAGAGGTCCAGAACGTGGAACTAGGGTGGTTCTCTAGTACCTAATGGAAGAAAATGCTGTAAGGCAATGCGCCCGGATCCGGAGAACGTGGTTGATGGAACGTGATGTTCTCACCTTCATAGCTTCGTCCAGAAATACCGTCTGTGAAACGGTGTCCTTTTTCAATTTCAACACCTTTTCGAGCATGTAGACCTGAATCAACAATGATCAGATCATGAAATAAGCGCGCCCATGGGGTAGTTTCAAGCGGTGGCGCAACATACAAGCGTCCAAGATTCTGCCACATGACGCAATGAGTAAGATACTAACCTTGACACAACACGCGGACATCTCTTCCACTAGATTCTCCAACCGTGCCCAAAGCGCCCCTGCCCATTGCGGAGCGGTCAAATTAGTTGGTTCGGTTCTAATACGCGATTTGTACAGCTGATTGGGTGATTGTGGCTGTCCAGTGGGCGCTAAATCTGCAAAAAGGCATTAATGTCACGTCGAACTGAAGGCACTCTTGGTACCTTTACCCAAGGCGTCCCTGGAAAGCTTTGTCAAATCGAATGCGCTGCGTATGCGGATCTCGACCGCATCCGAAAGATCTTGGACGAGATTTTGGACAAGCTCCGGAAGGACACGGAGGTTATAGGCTGTTTGCAGGGAAGAGGCTAAGAGGGATTGGTTCTGTTCAACATAACACTGTCAGCCTGATCCTTCTGGAAAGCCAAACATGTGGAACAATCCGAGAGCAGCAAATGCGTGGCATAGATTCCAACAATATGCAGACCAGAAAGGAAGAACGAACCAACGTGGCAAGCCCTGTAAGGACCATATTCTCCATCTCAGTGGTAACTTTCGTTCGCGCGTCTTCGATGAAAGGAACATGTGCCGCCACAACATTGATAGAGCGTAAGGGAATACTAATATTGGCATCCAGGTATTCGTCCTGTTCTTGAGATTCTGTGAGACTTTGCTTTTCATCGAAATACCCAGATATGGGCATATCGATGGGTCCATCAAGTAAAGCGACTTGACTCCTGTTTAGATGGTTCAATGGGATTTAGGTGAACATCTCACCAAGTTCAGCTATACTCAGAGCTGCCTTTGCAATTGTCCGTTCCCTCTCATCCTCATGTTCCAACCCTGCCTCCAAGCTCCGCGATGACCCGCGAGAAGTTCCGTCGATACTCGGGCCTGACGCGGATGATGGAACACCTTTACTATTGCCACTGTTAGTCATCTCTGCCATTTGAGACTCCAATCTCCTGGACAGCACGACAAATCGCGATGTTCGACGCAATACATCAGAAACCTGCTGAAGACGCTGCAGGCGCAGCACTTGTGTCTGCAGAGATTGGTATGGGACGCGTATTTTTAGATGGAGTCTTTGCGCGTGTGGTGAAGCTGATGTGAGGTTCTTGGATGCGGATGATGGGTGAAGGAAGTAGGATAACTCACTTTTCGAGGGACGAGTCAAGGTCGGTGAGACCGGCACGAACAGAGGTCAAAGAGCCAGTGAGGGAGCTTGCACTGGACGCTTGTGAGAGTAGTTCTTCGTGATGTTCCGTAACCTAGAAAGTATATAGAAATTAAAGACAAGTCCTACTTCTACCACGAAATGAACGCACAACTCACAACATTCCTGATCTGTTTCGAGACGTCCTCTATTCCAAAGTTAAGCTTTGAGATAGCAACGGATACATCCTCCTTGGCTAGTGGTTCCGAGAGTTTTGCACTGGGTGATTTGCCGACATGAGGTGGGTAAGGCTCGCCAGCTAGTATGGCATTAGCATATTCATTTGGGTCAAAATCTGGATTCGCAAAGAGGGTATAATCTAGAGTAAAGATGTCAGTACGACCAGACTAAGATCAAAGGAGTAGAACTTCAACCAGTCATTGCCAGTGCAAGCACCAAGCTGCGCTAGAGTCACGTGCTTCACCTAAAATCTTTTACTCCAACTTAAATTGCTCTTAATGGCCAGCTTATTTCCCTTAAGAGGGCGTTTGACCACCAGAACACTTTCTTGCCGTTTTTTGTCTTCAACACAGCGCGTCAGAGCTCAAGATGATGGCTCAAAGCCCCCAAAGCCCCCAAAACCAGTAGATGACTCTACATCAGCTTTGGACTACAAGAGGTATCAAAGAACTCGTCCACCTCCTCTTCCAGCGACAGATTTACCCCGTATACGTTCTGCTGAAGAAGCCGTCACAAATATATTGTATAATACCCCCCCTCCTAGCTTGCAACCGTTCAAGAAGTGAGCCAACTACATTTGTCAACTGACCAATGCTGTTCTGAGTTGTAATTTGCAGACATATCCTGAATTGCCTCGTTCAGGATGAGCCAGGCGTCCTGTCTCGGGTCTCCGGTATTCTCGCTGCAAGAGGCTTCAACATTGACTCTTTAGTCGTGTGCCGCACAGAGATCCGTGACCTCAGTCGCATGTGCATCATCCTAAATGGACAAGATGGCGTGGTGGAGCAAGCGAGAAGACAACTTGAAGATCTTGTGCGTTTCACAGCCGAGTTGTCTCTCGTACTTCTCTGATTTTATCTTGCAGGTTCCCGTATGGGCCGTGCTGGACTACACAAACACGCGTGTCATCACGCGCGAGCTTCTGCTCGCAAAAATATCCATCCTCGGTCCAGAATATCTTGAGGATCAACTTACGGGCGGACCCTCGCATGAACCTCGAAGGGAACAACACCACCATTCTACAGCAGACAATTCCGAAGATAGAATTCACCAACACGCAGTAACCCCATTGACCGTATCCGAGGCTCTCCGTCGCAAACACCAGCATCTACACTCTATCTCCGTCCTAGCGTCACAATTTGGTGCGAAGATTGTGGATGTGAGCGATCATAGCGTCATTGTGGAAATGACTGCGAAGACTAATAGAGTGGAAGCTTTCTTGAGCTTGGTAAAGCCTTTCGGTTTGCTCGAATCTGCTCGTACTGGTGAACCATGGCGTTATTTTTTCTCCCATTAGCACTGACATCAATTGCTTTCAAAGGTCTGATGGCGATGCCCCGGACGCCTATCACTCGATCTGCTGAAGAGGTCGACGACACTCCAGAATTGAACGGCGCCGTTGATGCTAGTCTCCTACCCCCGGGTTAAAGAGGAACTGTGTTACCATTCTCTTTTGAACGAGGAAATGGGCAAGGCCGAGTTGATCAGAATGTCATGGGACTGCGCATAACCAACCCAAAAGAACGTGAATGGCCAAATAAATACAAGCCTTAAGGGACCAATAAGTAGTACTAATACGCAAGATCTGTGCCCGAATACCCAAATGTCTATTTAGGATGAAAAAAATAGGATGTGCTTGTCCATGTTCAAGCAGTCATGCGTCACGTCGGTGCTTTGGAAGCATGCGGTCCATAAAGATTGAGAGCCTCATTAATCTTCTGTATCCATGTGGAGGCCAGCCTAGCGTTGGCCGCCGCATATGAGTGCGACTTTGACGACTGTGGCAATTGGTTAGCGTTTGGAGATCAGGAATGGCGACGGAAAGTAAATGGATCAAAACGCACGGTCATCACCACAAACTCCCGTTCTCCTTTGTGTTCCACACTAACAATATTGCGTGAATCTTTCTCCTTCTCCTTCCCCTTGTCCAGACTCCGGATAGCAAACTCGGATTTCACCGTGATGCCACGTCCTTTATGCTGTACCTTTAGACACACCAGACGATGTGTGGTTAGGATCAACGGTCGTGTTTTGGATTTGCTAGTAGAGACAGGGATAGGGAGTAGCCTGCTCGCACGACGTCGTAGAGACCGTGCTTCCACTGTGGAATTGAAAAGGATGGTTTCGCCAGGTAATAGTACCGAAGACCTGCCATTCCAGGTCAGTAGGATTCCGCAAGAACTCATCCAATGAACTTACAAATCCACATCAGTAGAAGGACCGTTGCCTTGTACCGGCGTTAATGACCGATCCCTCCCTCGATCCATCACGAGGGATTCCAATGCTGACCCTAGCTTCTCAGTCGGACTCCCCTCTGACGAGCTTGCCGACCTCGTGGACGAGGTATCTCGAGGGAGACCATGAGCAGGGATGGGCAGGGTTGTTGCGGCTTCAATAGGTAGGGGATATAATGGCTCATCAGCTACAGTCGCAGCGGTTTCTTCGAGCTTTTCCATCTTCTCCGGGAAGACCCTCGTTGCGTATCGAGGAAGCTCGCCCATCGGACCAATTTCCTTATTATGTGAGGATCCATTCCCATTACCGTTCCCGTGCCCACTCCGAAGCCCATTGTGCTTCGGATAAAACTCCGGCCCTTCTCCATCCGAGGCCCACTCGACCTCGTCCAGATCCTGCCCCTCGTTCCCGACGAGATCATCCCATGCTGCGCCCACGTCCTCCCAATGCTGGTCCTGACCTGGAGTTAATGAGCGGTCCTTCTTGACAAGCCCGGCATCAAGCGGAGGTGCTGGGTCTGACCATAGGGTTTTCCATTGTATCGTAGCCAAAAACGGATGAGAGCGGAGGGCTCGCATATCATGGGCACTACCTGGAGCCCCTGCGCCTAAGCGTTCGACAGGATTACGTACCTGTGAGTGTTCCTACTCAGGAATTGTCCACTCCGAATACAATGAGACAAACGCACTAAGAGTTTTTGCACGAGATCTTTGGCTTGTTCGTCAAAGCCTTCTGGAAAAGTATACTCCAGTTGTTTGATCTTTTGCCATGTCAGGTACTCAGATAACCCATGGAAAGCAAAACGCCCCGCAATCATCTGATAGATAATGCAACCGAGGGACCAAAAATCAGAGCTACAGAAAACATAAAAAACTTCACCATGGCATGTGAAAAACGAAAATTACCTTTTGCTAGTCTCATTAGATTCCAACAATTCCGGCGAGACGTACTGAGCCGTCCCAACAAAAGTTTTGGCCCTTTCCACTGCAAATTGGACTAAGACCAGAATGTCAAAAGCGTGCGAGGAGTACTTACCTCCTGGTTCTAAAATTTTGCCAGTCCCAAAGTCGGTGATCTTGATACGAAATGCATCATCCAACAGCAGGTTTTCAGGTTTGAGGTCTCTTCAAGTCAGAAATGAGTGGACGGGCTCAAGATGAATAAAGTGCACCTACCGATGAATAACACCCTTTGCATGCATGTAGTCTATTGCATCAACGATCTGCGCGGCATAATACTGCGTGCACGCAGTAGACAGGGAGCCTAGTCGTGCTATCCGTGACTGCATTTCCCCATTTTTTGCGAGGTCAAGCACGAAATCTGAGTGGGGATTCAATTGTGTGCTGCGACAGCGGACAACATGGACTACTGACACAAACTCCATTCATCATGAAATGCCCAATATAACCTGACGATCCCCGGATGGCCCGCACCTAGCCGCACCAGTGCATTTTTTTCAGCATGCGCTGTCGACATCTTGTTGTTCCGAATTAAATGGCCTTTATCTAGCACTTTAATGGCGTACTCTTGCCCAGTGCCAAGGTATATACCGCGCATTACCTGTTGATGGATCGCATCAGCATGCGGGGTGCATTGCACAACGCAGAGACAAGGCTCACGGTTGAATATGATCCCTCCCCAAGTGTCGCGCCAAATTTGAAGTCATCGGTACTAAGACGACCATTAAGGGAGGGATTTCGGGATTTGGAACGCGCTTTGGTAAAAGGTCCCTTTTGCTCTACTGCTTGTACACCCTTGTGACCTTCCGTGTGGCCTAGGTCTCTTGTAAGGTAAGAAGGTAGTTGAGAGTTCCTAGGACTAGAAGACCGAGGGCTCCTTGATCTTGGGGATGAGAATGTACGTATTGGACGAGGACGAGGAGTTCTCAAGAGCAAAGAATCTGAACTGGACGAGGTGGATATGACTGACGTATTTCTGCTGAGATCCGCTAATGTGGAAGGATGTACCGGTTCTGGCGAGGGAAGAGAGACATCAATAGTGACCATTCAGCGGACCAGATGAGGTTATTTAAGCGATAGTCACGGTGATGAAATTGGTTGGTGGGAGAGTCGGACAAGATGGGAGTTGTAACTGGTCGTCGCCGGAGGGTTACTCTATTTCTCACCCGCCACGGATCTTTCAGCGTTGATCATTCCTGCCGACACACTATCATTGGTCACCCCACACAATCTGCATATATGTACTAGGCTAGTACCTATTAAAGCATTCGACTCGTAAATCGATCTTATCGAGCCCGCTGATCTCATGCACATCCAATGTCATTTTTTTTGGATGGTCCCATGGCAGGCAATATTGAACTCATTTTGAATATGTAATACAGCAGAAAACACTATCATCGCAGAGAGAATGGGGGTGAGTATCTGTACTGGTACAAGTCGATTTGTGTGGAGCCGAGACTATAAGGAACACGAGCCAAGACGAAAACGACGAGTGCTGAAAAGAGAACAATAGTGTAAAGGACTTGCGGTGAAAAATGAATTTTGATACGTAGCAAAGAGGGGGAATGACAATGAAGTCGGACATGGTGAGATGTGAGACGAACTAATGGGGAGGCATGAAGAAAATTCTCGGACGAATCTAGCAAGCGTCAACAACTGGTGTCATGGAAATGGAATGCAAACATACTCGGAGGCAGGTGACTAGTAATTGCTGCCGTAGCCTTGCTGGTAGCCGCCGCCGCCTAGATAGATCGTTAATGTGTGTTCGCTCATGCACATCAAGAGTCACAAACCTGGGTAACCACCGCCACCTTGATTACCGTATCCATTCTGACCACTGTATCCCCCACCTTGACCACCGTATCCGCCACCTTGGTATCCACCGCCTCCACCTGGAAGAGGTGTCAGCTTTTTCTTACGCAAAAAGTCCACGCGAGGGGACAAACCTGAGTATCCTCCGCCACCGCCTCCACCACTGTAGCCTGATAAATCAAGGTTATTCAGATGAACAATGTGACAAGAACTATTGGGTTCCAACCTCCTCCGCCTCCGCCACCGGCACCCCTGGCGTTGGCGAGGTTAACTTTAATCCTTCTGCCATCGAGCTCTTGTTCGTTGAGCCCATTGATGGCGGCATCAGCGTCCGTGTTACTACTGAAGGTCACGAATCCGAAACCACGAGATCGACCAGTATCACGGTCACGCATGACGATGGACTATCGTAAGTATCAGCCAAAGTTCTTCATCTTACGCAGACGACGGCGACAATGCGTTTTCAAAGAGAGAGAGACAGCGCACATCTAGAACCTGACCAAATTCGGTAAATGCCTATAATTCGAAATATGTTTGATAAGAGACTATCGAGCAAGCAATCATGGAACGCAGCCGAGCCGTCGTCCACTACTAACTTGACGCAATGTCTCATCGGTCGTGTTCCAACTCAGATTTCTACACCAGGTATCAAAGATCCACTATTAGTTTCGCTCCCCCCAACAGACAGGAAAAGCGCCAGCGAGAACCAATACAAATGCGCGAGACTGACCCAACATAAACCTTTGCAGCCATTGTTTAATACAATAAAAGACCTTGACTGGAATCCTGTTTTACGAGACGACGAATCCCGTAACTCGTAACGAAGTGATTGGTCGGGAAGAAGAAGGGGAAGGGTAGCCGGCAAAGAAAAGGGATTTATATACACTTGCTTTCAAACTCCGGTATGAAACCTTACGTAATTGGGCTTTCTAATAAACCGACGGATACCCCGTTTTACTCTTCGTCTCCTTTAATTAGTCGGATACAGTGATAGTATATACGGTCACGATCAGTCCCTTTTTTTTGGCTTTGAGCCGGCATCATGATTTTCTATAGAGCACTGTAAACATGATGCCGGGAGATCCGGACTGCAGCAAGGCACCGTGACAAACATCAACCGTGGGCTTTGCCATGAACGTCAAATAATAGAAGCAAGGGACCGCGTGGAGTGGAGCGTTCAGGTTCTGAATTCTGGTCTCAACCTGACTGTTCACCGCGAGTCGAACGGCTAACTTTCCTGCCAACACAAAACAGTTGAAGACAATTCCCGCAGACTCGGAGGTACAACTTGTACAACTGTACTGTAGCCGTCGCATATAATCCAAATTTTATACCCGGGCCGTGTGAATTGAATGGATAAAAATTTCAGACGTTATCATTGAATGTCGATAAGCTCAAAGTAAACCGACTACGGAGATGCTTTATAAAGGATATGCGACAGCTAAAAACATAATGCAGGGACGGTGTATATGTAGAAAAGGACATTGCTTGGGCCATACGGGGTCGTAACAAAATCGTAATTGGGGAAAGATCGCAGTCTAAATCAAACTCTTCCTCTTCTTCTCCTTCTTGTCCTTTTTCTTAGGTTTGCTCTTGTCGCCAGCATCGTCCTTGATACTGGAGCCAGGGCTTGCATTTGCCGTGCTGCCCTCCCCGCGAACGCTTCCGCCATCCACGGACACCCTTGGCGAGGTATCCTTTTTCATAAGTCCAGGGATATGGGGGATGGACGAAGATCGCCGTGTCGTGATCGAAATCTTTCTCGCCAACCGCTGAAAATTCTGTGACGAGATTCTCTTTCTCTTCGGCTCCGAATCCGGGTCGGGCGTACCGGTGCGTGCTGGAGAGTTGGCGGTTGCATCGAAGGTTACACCTGGTGTAATGGATGGCGAAGCAACCAAGTCGGACGGTATCTGCTGAGATACCGAATCATCAGATGTTGGGAATGCTAGCGGAGCCGCAGACATGGGGGCTTCATCACTGGATAGGAATGTGACCTCCGTGCTAGATAAAGGTTCGGGTACATCAGCGACAGGCGACAACGGGAAGGCCACGGGAGCCTCCGGCTCCGTCATATTAACTGTAGGCTGCTCTGCATCCTCAGGAACAGTGGGTGTCGGAACGTCCTCGACTACAGGTATTTCCGGTGGAACTTCCGAAGTGTCAATCAAATCTGCTTCAGGGACCGCAGGGTGGTCCGTTGGGGCCTCAACCAATGGTGCAGCTTCGGGCTCGTCAACGACGTATCCCAAAACGTCTTTTTCCCCGCTGTTTTCGCCAGGGGCCGGAGCTGGGTCTTCCGAGGCTGATATCTGATCTGCCCACATAGACGCGAAGAGACCGTCAAGAGCAAGCAGTTCTCTATGACTGCCTTGTTCAACTATTTGGCCATCCTTGAGAACCAAGATGCTAAAGCACACCGTTAACGCAGAACATTAGCGCAAACGACAGAAACGTACACATCGGCAGAAGAGATGGTCTAAACAACACACGAGGTAAGTGTCCGCACGCGAAGACAGCAGATAGAGGCAACTTACGGAAAGACGATGAGCGATAGACAACGAAGACCGGCCCTTGACAAGGTTCTGGAGCGCCTTCTGAATATCCTTCTCAGTCGACGTATCGAGCGCACTGTGGGCACAATTCGTGAGCCAAACGAAACTCTGATCAGGCTTACAACACACCTAGTAGCCTCATCCAATAGCAAAATCGGAGGATTCTTCAAAAGCGTCCGAGCGATGGCTACCCGCTGTTTCTCCCCTCCGCTAAGCCTTACACCCCTCTCGCCAACTTTGGTGTTGTACCCATCGGGGAAACTCGTAATTCGATCATGCATCTGCGCAGCTTTGGCAGCAGCTTCGATTTCCTCAGATGAGGCGCCAAACTTGCCGTATCTATCCACCCCCAGTGGATCAGTAAAAGCGAAAATCAACGCGAGGAGTAGCGTACCCAATGTTATAACTAATAGTCGAGTTGAACAAGACGGAATCCTGCGGCACGACCCCAATGGCCTTCCTCAAACTGGCCTGCGTGACATCCTTGATATCCTGCCCATCTATCAAAATCCTCCCCTCACCCTCTCCGAGATCATAAAACCTATAAAGGAGGCGCAGGATGGTGGACTTGCCCGCGCCGGACTCGCCCACGAGGGCTAAGGAGGATCCTTTGGGCACTTTGAACGAAATCCCGTTGAGTGCCGTGGTGCGACCGTCGTAAGAGAAGCTGACATTTTCTGGCGAAGGGAACACACGCGCTTATGCACAGTATTCAAGAATACTGAAGAAAGAACTTACGGAATTCAATGGTGCCATCATCAACAATCAAATCAGGCGCATTGGGCTTGTCGTTGACTTCAGTCGGCTCGTTGAGTAATTTAAGGAGCCGCTCAGTGTCCACTAATGACTGATTCACTGAGCGGTAGATGTATCCAAGACCGTTAAGCGGGCCATAGAGCTGTAGGACAGCCAAATGAGCTACATTTATCACTTGAGACAAACAATCCTCACCTGCCCGAGATATGTAATGAAGATAACGAAATCAGATGGTTTAGACTCGCCCTTTGTTACGCGTAACGCAACAATCATGCTCCCAACCAACAAACCAAGAGACTGCAACGCATCCATTAGTGGTACAATATATATGAAGGTAAAACGGCGGAACTCACAATGATAAAATTCTGAGCCAGGTTTAGCAAATTGAGCGACACTGCGACGATTCATGAGACTACAACCGTAAAGAGAAGAAAGACACCTACAGATAACCTGATATTCCAATGCCTGATACTCTCCAATGGCATTCCTGTACCGGTCTCCTTCATGCACTTCACCGCCGAAATACTTGACCGTCTCGTAATTCAACAAACAATCAGTATGAATGCCACGTGTGACCTATTTCAATGAATATTAGCTAGATAACACTAAGCGAGTTGGAATATACATACAACGTCACGTTCATTCATCTCTCGCCTGATTTTTGTCCGCCATTGGGTGAGGACCACGCTTACAGCCACTAAGTACACACAACCCAATCAGTCAGCATCACCGACACAGAGATAAAAGTATTCACGTACCATAAGCAAACATGACGACAAAAATGACCAATGTAAGTGTCCACTGGAATTTGAAGGTGAAAACGACCAGCGCCACGATGATGTCGATGAACGTCGGGATAATGCTAAACAGGATGAGCTACAATCACCATCAAATGCGTAAGAACAGGTCAAAGCCTGAATATCTCAGAAAACATTTACCTCGAGGGTATGGTTAATCGCAGCGCCACGATCGAGGATGCGCAGTATTTCACCAGTCTTTCTCCGGGTGTGCCAGGCGAATGAGAGGTTTAGTATGTGGTCAAAAGATAGTTGCGACATCTCTACCAAACCACCATATTAGCTGACAGCTACAATGTGTTGAGCAACGACACCCACCCCGATCCGAATATTGCATTACGGGCGCCCATAGCGACTATAACCGCAGAGAATATCAGCTTGCGATGTTTCATCTGAACCAAGCAAACATACCTCACGAAGAGCAGCCAATCCGCCACTGCTCTGCAAAAATCTCAACCCAACGTACCCGAACAAATATGGCCAAGGCGAGGTTTCCGAGCCTTCTTCAAAAATGTGGACAACTTCTCCAAGAGTAAACGGTAGCGCAAGGTTGACGACTCGACCAATGAGTAGGATGAATATGCAGACGGCCTATATGGAATAACGTCAACACCAAACAGTAGTTAGCATTCACGACGAAAGGCAAAGACTGACCGCAACCATTTGCAGGGGCTTGCTTTTGGATGGCCAGAGGTACGGAGAGAGACGGCCAATACGTCTGCCGATCTCTCGCCATGACGGATCAAGAATAATTTCAGGTTTCTCATCAGACTAGAAAGCCAAAAACATGAGTCAAACTTTCACAACATGGTAAAGAAGGCCACCTTCTGATGGCTTGGTGCCGGCGTCGTAGGGCGAGTGGTGGGGGTAGACGTAGCTACCGTCGATCGCGCACTGCGGAAAGTTCCGTATTTTCTGGCGTCGGCTGACAGAGTGGACAAGCCAGTGGAAGGATGTGCTTCCGATCCAGGCGCGAGGAGGAAAGTGGACGCGCTCGGGACGGGAGCACTGATTTCGTCCCCATTATCACTGAGAATGGAAGTGTACGCGACACGTGGAGAAAGGAGGGCAACAAGGAGAGGAATCAGGAGAAGAACACGGAATGCGGGAAACACGAGGTGCAGAAGTGGAATGAGCAGGACTGAGCTGCCAGGGAATGCTGAGTACATAAATATACGGTCAAACGGCTAGGTCGAGTTGAAGAAGAGAACGACTTACCGAGACTGTTAGATTGGATTGACAGCCCAATTAACACGACTTGAACAACGTCTAATATCAAAGCCACAGCAATACTGGCCGTGATCCTTTTGAAGAGCCATACTTCGACACGATGGACATCTTTCCAAGCACCGACTGCCGCTAAACCAGAAAAAGCTGCAAGACCTAATACCGAGTTAATCTCGATGCCAGTGTTCGGTGGCCAAGATTTGTGGAGAACGGCTGAAACGACAAAAGTGAGGCCATCGAAGAGAAAGGTGAGCGCAGCAAGAGAGAGAAAAGATAGAATAAGTGCACGCCGTGGCGTACGAGTAGAAACAACGACACTGGTGATTGGTGAGGGTGATGATGGAGGTGGTGGCCGGGAAGGTAGAAGGGATAGGGTAGAGAACAGGACAACAGCGGGTGAGAAGACTCGCACGGCAAAGAGTGCGGTAGTACTCGTCGACAACATGGTCGTCGTCGCCGGGCTCGTCGTCGTCCGAGATCACAACGCGTTAAGAAGAGAAAAGCTGGTCCAAAGCAGCAAGCCTATAGCTCTTCCGGCGTGGGAATTTAATACTGAATTATAACTTTATTAACAAAAAAAGAAGTCACGGAAGGCGTAGCGGTAGTACGTATTAAACTCGCGTAGACGGGTTATCGTTCCGTTTTTCCTAAGAAGATCCAAGGCTGAATAAAAATAATGTAATTGATGCGCTTCTTTTTGGGTACAGGGAAAGACAATGTTTAGGATCGAGAGCGATATAAAATATTCCTGCAGATGATGATGAGCAATGCGTGTACGAGATCATGCCACTGGCAGTCACCACAATGAGATGAGAGATGCAAGAAGTTAAACCGAAATAGTTCAAGAAAACCGTCATAAAAGGTCATAAGCTAAGAGGAATCGGAAGTTAGTACACGACAGCAGAGCAAAAGATTTTAAAAGGGAAGCGCGGTGAAAGCAACCAGAACGAGGTAAAAAGGAAGAAAATAATAAGACACGAAAGCGAACAAGAGACGAATGACTGCGTGACGTCCACCGACGATCGATGTCGTTTCGGACAGCCTAACTGGCGGACACACCCCGCGACTCTCGTGGTGGACTATGATCGGCGGGTGAGTCAGGCAGTACGAAGGGCGGCTTCCAGCTTGCGGCGACACGACGAGTGGAAGAGTAGGCGGCACCAGCGGGAGGGACATACGGATTGGAGGACGTTGTGCGTGTCGGCTCCGCAATGTTCTGGTCCAAATGTGTCGGGGAGTGAGAAAGAAGAGCAGGACCCGTAAGTGTCGGATGGGTCGCGTCCGCCAAAACGGGGTCTCCAAAGTCGAGGTACTCGAACAGATTGAACGTCTCTTGCGGCACGGAAGACGACGTGTTCTGAGAGGGGTCGAGGAAAAACATGGAGAGATCTGTGGCGGTCTGATTTGGTGCCTGTGATGGGTTGGAGTTGTTGCTTTCGATGGACTGCGATGATGGCACAGCCGCAGGGGCGGGAAAATCGTAGTCGGCAAACGATTCAGAGACACTGGCGAAATGCTGATCAAATGCAAACGGTATGTGTCCCATGGACACCTCGATCTCCCCTTGCGGATTTGAAAGAAGGTCGTTGACATTGAAGTTGGACAGTTGGAAAATAGAAGGATGGCCTGTGGCAGACAGCATAGCTTGCATAGAATCGCTGATTGACCCCGGATTAGCTTCGCCCTGCACCCAGCCTTGGTTTGGCGGAGCCGGTAAATTGAAATTCAAGAAATCCTTCAAGAACTTGGGTCAGCACAGGAGAAGACGCGTTATCAGAACATACCTGAGCAATAGACGAGTCTAGGTTGGGCTGAGCTGAACTGGTCTGATAACCCGGCCAAATGGGAACAAGCGCGGGAGCAGCACCATTTCCCTGTACAGGCTGTTGCTGTGGGGGTTGCTGCCATTGGCTGGGACCGGGCAAGGGGAGTTGAGCAGAGGTCGAGTGAAGTGCGACAGGCGCGGACAGTGAAGGCGGTAAAGAAAATACTGGTACATCGTTCGATGAAGGGAGGGTGGGATTGTTAGAACGAATGGGAATCGAGTTGGGGCTAAGCGACGCGTGATCTGACGGGGAGCTTGATTGATCACCTGGCCCGTGTTGAAACTCGACGTACGGACTAATCTCGGGTGAAGAAGCAGCAGACAGGGGGGGTGAAGGGCCTCCGGGGCCGTAAAGAAAGTCCGTTTGATAGTGGTTGGTTGAGTGAGGGGCTGAAGGGGCGACGAGATCAGTCGCGTAGGGTGCAGGTCGTGCTCGGCCTCGCTTGGACTGTGCACGATCCCTCTCTTTCTCTAGTCTCTTTTCTTCACGTAGACGCTCCTTCTCCTCCTTCTTCATCGGTTGAAAACGGTAGTCAGGGTACCGAGCCCGGTGCTCAGCTTTTGCCAGATCGGCGCGTCGTTCGTACTCCATGTGAACCTCTTTAGGCTCCCTCTTCCACATGTCAGAGATGATTTTGGAGACCTCCGCTTGTGCTCGTCGAGGTTGGCCTGGCGGGGGTGGAGGCAACTCTCGAATTTTGTCTGAACGGTACAGAATCCAGGCGTTGGCTGGACGTGGGGGTTTAGGGCAACGGTCCCCAGCAGGAGATGAACGAACTGGGCCCGGCATTGTATAATATTGTGTAGAAAGATATAAAATGCAGAGGTTGTAGAGGGGAATGGAGCAATCGACTTGGAAGCGCGTCGAGGGAAATATTTAAGGGCGAGAAAAAAGACAGGTTCCGTTTTTGCCATGGGTCCTTGTTTGGTTTCTTGTTTGGATTGTGGGTCCACCTGTGGAAATTTACCACGGGTCTAAGCATTGCCCTATTGTCCTCTAGCATGTCAACCACATCAACCATCGCAGCCGGGCGTGGGCATGGGTATGACAGCCGTGGCGGCGGTGGAGGGTGGTCGTGGCCAAAGCACAGAGATTGAATGCCACTCACAATAATGAATCCTGGGCCCAAACGGTACCTTGGAAGAGAATGAAGGTCGGAGTCGGTGTCAGCCTCGAGAAAATCGACCAAACTTTCTGTTTCCTTTTTT